>BMAU01003631.1:0-18256 GCA_019973935.1 Trichonephila clavipes | reverse complement strand
ACAGTCCAATACAAAATAAGTATGTTCCACGTTCCCAAAGTGTAAATAATAATATTTTAGAAAATAATTTCATCCAAATTTTTTTTAGCAAAAAAAAAATGTATTTTTTTTCAAATTCGGTTCAAATGTAACGCCGGGCATGGGTCCGGTTTTCCGGCCCTGGAGCCACCCCTGGAGTATACAATTGTACAAACACCAAAGTCGTAAAAATTTTATGACTTTTGGCTTCTTTGACTTCATCCCGCTCCACCCTGTCGCATCCGCGCGATTCTGCTTGACTTGTGTCAGCACGGACACGATTTGGAGTTTGAAATATTTCTTGACTTTAAATATCGCGGAGCTTGTCTCCGCCCCTTTTCGTATGCCACCCGGAGCCATGCCCCCTCGCTATGCCACTGTAAGGGGGCCCGTGGACTCTTTTGCTCCCAGGACCCGAATTGAGCTTAAATCGGCACTGGCTAAGAAGAGTTGCGCGGCAACAGAACAAATGATAAAAAATGCAAAAGTGTGGTACACTGTTGAAGGTACACTGTAGAGTCAATAACAAGATGAGCTGAAAAGGTCATTTTTGCTATAGGAGGACTAACTTCGTACTAATATAGAGAGTTTTCTGTCTATTTAAGATATGAAATGATTAAAAGCTAGGGTATTAGAAAAAATATTTTTTTATCATTTGTTCCAATTAATTCGAACAGTACAGCAAGTATTTGGTAGAATGAGACCTCTAAATTGACGTTTAGAAAAGAAGAGGGGCTACTATTGAAAAAAAAGAATGATCATATCTTCTAGAGTTATTAAATTTGATTGTCCAGTATTGGAGCCAAATTTCTTATTTAGTACACAGTTCATTTATGAGAATGCTTTTCTTTTGTTAAAAAAATTTAACTTTTCGTTTGTTGCATCATCATTACTGCATTGCGTCCGTGACTATATCTGAAATAGCATGGTTGTGGACAATTACAACAAGGTTCATAGTGTGAACATATACACTGTTGTGAGTTTATGAGATGTCTCTGTCTTTTCTAATCTCAAGTTTTCGTGTGCAATGAATTTGGTGATGTTTTTCCCAAACTTATCCGGCAAAATATTTGTGCCAAATTTTTATAACCGAAATAGTAACTTTTCAGTTATTGATAGAAACCCGATTGGAAACGAAAATAACGTCTGAAGTCATAATAAACTGGGTCATTTTTGATTCCTTATATCCACAAGATCAATTCTTGACCTTATTCTCAAAATTTTGGTGGCTAGAAAGTCATCTTGTCTTTTTTCGTATAGTTCCTTCCTTGTCTTCCTTTTTCGGAAATAATCGAATAAAAAGAGTCGGATCTCCTTATCAAATATCCTTTCTTGTATTCTTTTTTCAAAAAAAAAAAAAAAAAAAAAAAAAATGGTGCGTGGAACGCCACGCGACAGAAGTGAAACTTCTTTGGCAACGTGTTGGAACATTGATTATTTACTCTAATATTCCAAATTGACCGAGTATATGTCGCAATCACCTAATTTGCATGAAAGGTATTTGTGGCGAAATGAGTCTTTCTGATATCAAATTCAAAGTTGAAAGATGTCCTGGAATTTCTGGGTATACAAAACCATTATGTTTTGATAAATTTGGTATTCTTTTCCTATTTAAACTTTGTCGGCAATTGTAGCATGCTTTAATGTGTCTTCTAAATTAATTCCCGGTAAAATATTTTTGTGCTCAGCAACAGACGTTCTCAAATAATCTCTAAACCATAATCTATCATAAATTGAACGCCCGTATCAATTGAACGATTATCAACGAATCGCTTTTGAAAATTTTTGTGAGCAATTTTATGGGAATCATAGTCTTTGTAACGTGAGATAGAATTTATTATTGATTTACATGCATCAGTTCCAAAACGCACTGTACTTGTTGAGGGCTCTGTGGTTAATGGCACAGAGTGGTTCACAAAGTCCGTATTAATCCATGCTGTAATTAGAAGAGTCTCAATAGCATTCTCATCCCTTAAACTGAGCATTAAGAAAGTATTTTGCAGTGTTTTTCCGTGTTCGATATTCTCTCATGTACTCTGACGGGAGATTTGGCAGTAGCACTTAATGAATTTGCAATATTTTTTCTGTTTTTGTCACTTTTTAGACTGGATTTGTTGCTAGTTTTTCTTTTTTCTTTCTTTCACGAAACTTTTTTCCTCTTTGTGCATTTGATTTAGGCATTCTGACTAGAATTAATATAATAATTCAACGCAAATAAAAGCCAAAACAGCAAAATTAGCCACCGAATACATCGCAATGTAGCAAACAATCTAAGAAAATATTTAAAAAAAGCACGCTTTTGCTGCGAGAGCTATTTTGTTTACACCGTAATGTCACTGCCTCTCATACAACTGTTGATAGATGTTCCAGGGTCTGGGGGAAAATGACCCTTAGTAGGAAGGTGGGCAAGTTGACCAATCGGAGAAGTGAGCAGTCATCCAACTTTTATACGGATATGACGCAAGTCACGTGGTGTCCCCACTCCCTTTTTCTCCCAACTCACTATCCTGTCATCATGGTGACGATTCAGGATGGATGGGAGCTACTTCCGTTCGCCTTTCACTGTTACGCAAAAGCTGGGCAAATTTCTGATTCACTCTCGAGTGCAAAAAGGTTTAACTTAAAAAAACAGTATTATTAATCAGCTTGAAAGAAACAGAATGACAGTCAAAAGAGTCAAATCTCCCAGTTAATGATATTTTATTCAAGGGTTTCAATAAATATTTGATAAAAGATATATGAAGCGCTTTTCAATTTTAAAAGATGTCACGTACTTTTTGAATTCAATTCATTTTCATTAAATCTTTCAATAAATATTAATACCTTAGAATAAGAGTAAAAGTTTATATATAAATTGACGGATGTAAATTAAAATTATCTTCAAATATCAATAATAGTTGGTTTAATTCAATTCATAGTTTAAGAAACATTAGCCTAAAGTTGCTTCAAAATAGACACAAAGTAAAAAGTTACTCTTCAATTAAAAAAATTCAAATGCGTGGAATTTTTGGCAAGCTTTATTCAATTTACGATTAAACTGAGATTTCTTCTAATTCCTTTTGCTAACCACTCAGCACGGACAATTTCCTAAAATGTTACTGCAACGTGCTTCACTCCCGAAATCAAATCTCCTGACTCCCCGATACTGTGCTGCCACCCTATTCATGGAGAACTTTATTTTCGATTCTATAACATATTCTCTTCTTCTTATGCTACTATTGTCTTTGCAGCACCGAGAAAAGTATTCGGTTTTTCTATATGGTTTTGAGTGGAAATATATGGGCGACAGACATTTTTTCGTGCCGTGGAGGACTTGGAGAAGTGTTATGTCAAAACAAATACTGGATTTTTTGAACAATATTGCTTATACTTTTTATCAGAAAGTAGTATAATATCAGGAAGTGTCATTTTGCAATTGGATTCAGGTATCAAATATAATTATATTTTTATCCTTGTTTCTATACAGCAATATGTGATGGTAGTCGTACAAATTACATGTTATGTTTACTGAAAATATGTGTTTCGCGTCTAATTTATTATTGTCTGTAAATCAAAACACACCGTAAATTTTTGTGAAGTACTAAAAAAAAAAAAATTCCTTTATTTTACGGACAAAGGTAAACTTTAAACTTCAATATGACCTTAAAAATAAAATCCGCAATGAATTATTTTAAATAAAGTAGTATGATAAGTTAATGTTTTTACATCCCACAACTATCTTTTTGCTAATTAAATAGGTATGATTTTTCTCATTTGCATATTATTTTATTGTGTTAAGGATGATGTATAAAGTATCGAATTTGGGTTTGGGTGTGTTTCTTTAATGAATTATCTAATTTGATATATGTATTTATTTTGACCTGATATGTTTTGAAATTTAAGTTTCCATTAATTTATAATTTAACGTGTTTTTATATTTTTAAGAATTCAAAAAGATTATTTGTATTATAAAAATGTTATATTATTTCTATAATTTTGATTGAGACAGCAAACATTTTTAAATGACAGCTGACTGAATATAGTGTGTTCATCACATCGATTTATTTTTCGTTCAATTATTATTTTTATATTTATTCAGAAATTGTATTTATTTCGGTTGTAAAAACCAACTTGATTTTTCATTTTTTAAATGAAAAGTATAATGGAGAAAAAAAGGATGTTGAAAGTGTGAGTGGAAATGTTTATACATGGTGTATAAATTTGATCATTTTTATTTACATTTCAAAGTTATAAATTTTGTTTATTTAAGTGTTTTTGTTTTAGTTCAATGAACAATGTAGGATAAAAATTTTCAATGAAATAGGTATTGAATCTAAATATATTTTGATATTTATTTTCCTAAAAATATGTATGCATATAATTCATATTGCCTTTGATTATTGAAAAAAGAGTATTATTTTATTTGATTCTTTTATTTATAAATGCTTAATCTTCCAAAGATGTATTTATATAAGTTATTTATTTTTTTCCTTTATTTACTAAAAATTACTGAGTTTTATTACATTATTTAATTTTTTCTATTTCTCAAATGATTTTGTGTTATTTTTCCACATCTCTCTAAAGATACAACAGCTTTATTATATTTCATAATTCCTCTGTTTTTTGAACTTTTTCTTTTTTTAAAAGTTATAATTTTTATAAACCATACTTTTTTTTTTGTGAACATAGCTTAGTTTTAGTGAGAAATATTTTTGGGATTATTCTTTTTTGTTATAAATCAATATTTTATTTCTGATAACAGAATGCTTAAATATATAATCAACTTTTTGAATTTGTTGGCAAAAAATATTTCTCTATTTCTTCTAGTAATTTTAATTTTTTTTTTACGTAATATTCAGACATTTAATTCAAATCTCGAAACTACTTTTTGGCAAAATTGAAATTGAATTATTCAAGAATTTTTTTATAGAGAAATTAATATGATTGTTTTTTATAGAGAATTGATTTGGTACAATCTTTGTTTTATTTTACATTTCATGATCACTTTGAAATTTTCTTCAGTTTGTCTGTATAACTAGAGTAATAAAATATAGATAAGTTGAAGTTTATAAATTCTATTTTCATTAAAAATCGTTATCATATCATAATTGTGTAAATTTACCTATATATATACCAACCTGACAAAGTGAAAACACATTTTGTTGTTCTAAGCTACAACTTTTGTCATTTGTATTTTAAACACAAAACATTTTTGTAGATATCAACCTCCTATAACAATATAGTGAAGCTCAGTGGTAATGCATCGTTCTTCTGCACCTCAGGTCCACCCTGGACTGGGCAAGGTTGACTCAGCCTTTCATCCCTTGAATGGGTCGGTAATATGAGTACCAAGCTTGCTTAGGAACTTAACACTAGGGTTTTTTGCATCAGACTGACCACCTGACCAGAACATCTGCTCATGCACCTCAGGACCCAAGGTCACATATACTGAGTTGGGCACTGTAGGCCTTGTCCCTCATGGGATGTCGTGCCACTGAGTTAAGTTATAGCAATATATTGTAATAACATGCTTGCATATAAAAATTTTAATAAGATTTTTGACAGATTAATATAAATCCTACAAAAATTAGGTATTTTAAAATCTTTGGATGAATGTATTATCTACAATTATTCATGAGCAAGAATAAATTTGAAAAAAATGACCACAATATATTCATGTATAACGTGTTTTTAATACAATTGAAAGGCATTGATACATTTTAAAAGTTTTCTAAACTATCATATTGTAGGGGGAAAAGGATAGGCATGAAATACCATGGTCTTTTAAATTGTTGTCAATTTCCTCATTGAATTATACAGAAAAAGTAAACAAACTAAACTTTGTTTTTCTTATGGAATATATCCAGTGGCATAACGTAGACTTCCCTGCAACCCGGGGGAGGCCCAGGATTCTAGGGCCCAAAGTCAGATTCTAGTGTATCCTTTGTAAGATTCAGCTTCATTGTGGGGCCCAAAATCTGACTGCGGTGGGCCCTAATATTCTCTATTGCACCACTGAATACATCTTATGAAATCTTTCCACAGTATTAAATTTGCAATATAGGTTGAATTTGTGACATTTTTATACTTAATATAAATTTTTCTTTCGCTTAATGTTCTTACTGATTTGACTTTTTGTCTTATTAAATTTATTGATTAGTAATATTAGAGTAGTACAAACTGACTAATTTTATGTAGGAGGTGATTTTTCAAAAAACACTCAGAGGATAATGTCAAAAAGATGTAATCTTTAAGGTAAAAATTAAAAATCTGAACTTCCCCTTTTGTTTTTACCATTCTAATGTTACTCTGAATTAAAATTTTACCGAGTGAGTGAATATTAATGTCACACTCTTTGCTTCTGAGGGCTTTTACTGAAGACACACGTGTTAAGTCTTCTAATAATTTCTGTTATTAAATGTTTCTTTGACTTTCTCGAGTTAAATCTTATATTGTAATTTAAAGTACTTATTGTAGTAATTGAATTTGAAAACATTTTTTAAAATATGCTTTTTTATTTTTCTTAAGATGAACAATGTGTGATACTTTAGTTGCTGTGAAAGACTATATTTGGCTGATTTTCCATCAATAAAATATTCTTTCTTTTCACAAAATTTCCTATATTTATTTTTGAGTCATATGAATGAAGAGATGTTTTGATTTATAATTTCATCATTGATTAAATGTATTGTAGCCTTTTATTAAAACTAATGGTCTTTGCTAATATTAATGATTTAAAGTGACTCATGACAGATTTTCTTCATTCAGTTTCTGTATAAATCTATAATTTTTAGTTTTGTTTGAAAACAAAATAATACAGTATTGTTGTAAGCTATCTATAAAACTTGTTCTTTGTAGATGTAGAAATTTTTTCTACATAGTTTTAAGATTTATAACAGATTTGTGAAAATATTCAAGTTGCTTAAGAAACATTGAATTTCTTTATTATTATGCAAGTGGAATTGATTAAAGTAGTGTAATTGTGAACAAAGAATTTTCTGTTCTCGTTACGAAAATGCTTAAATTTAAGTCTTGTTTTTACATATTATTTACTTTCATTACTGCTTTTCCCTTTAGTCAGATGAATCTAAAATTTCTATATTTAGTTATGAATTATTTGAATGAATTTCTAAGCCTTGAATCATAATTTTAAAGTTTATAGATATTTTGGTACATAAGTATGATTTTTTTTTGAAATCAAATGGCATTTACAAATTCAAGTATTGAGTTAATTATTTAAAAATTATTAATTGTTATAATTATAAGTTTTTAATATGAATGAAAATGAATAAATATATTAAAATATAGAAATATTTGAATTATTTAAAAGTGAGAGAGAAAACAATATTTACATTCATTTAAAAACTAAGACAAATGTGCATTGACTATGAAGAAATTACGAATGTTTTTATTTTCAATATCACAATAATTGTTTGTCTTTAAATAAAGTTAAAGCAAAGTTATTTGTTGTTTCAAACAAAATTTTTCATCGCGTGCCAATGAATTCATTTTTGATCGATATTGCCGAAATTCTTTGTAAGCACTTTGTCACCAAATGCCTTAAAGGAATATTTTAGACTTTTTTCCCATTTACTCTTAGAGATTCCTCAGGAGGTATACTTCCATTCAAGGCGTGTTTTTGTTGACTGAAAAACATCAATGCTATGTATTATTCTTTTTGAAAAGCTCTTTCTCCATTTTAAGATGTGATTTGCTCAGCAAGTTTTCGCTTTCGTATCTAATTTTTTTTTCCCGCTGGTATTATAAAAGGGTGTTTTTTTTTTGAAGGTATAGAACTTTAAATTGCAATAAAACAACGATGTATTATTCGATTGATATGAATTTTTTTATTCGAAAGATAATCTTGTGGCATTACATTTTAAATATGATTTCGGCATATGACTGCCACGGCTGGCTCGGATGTAGTCCAATCTGGACGTCCAATTTTCGATGACTTTTCCAACATTTGTGGCCGTATATCGGCAATAACGGCGAATGTTGTCTTCAAATGGTCAAGCGTTTGTGGCTTATCCGCATAGACCAATGACTTTACATAGCCCACAGAAAATAGTCTAGCGGTGTTAAATCACAAGATCTTGGGTCAATTCACACGTCCAAAACGAAATTAGGCGGTCACCAAACGTGTCTTTCAATAAATCGATTGTGGCACGAGCTGTGTGACATGTTGCGCCGTCTTGTTAGAACCACCAGCTCCTGGACATCATGATTGTTCAATTCAGGAATGAAAAAGTTAGTAATCATGGCTCTATACCGATCACCATTGACTGTAACGTTTGTGGCTTTCATCGTTTTTGAAGAAGTACGGACCAATGATTCACCAGCCCATAAAGCGCACCAAACAGTCAGTTTTCTGGATGTAACGGTGTTTCGACATACACTTGTGGATTAGCTTCCCTCAAACGCGGGCAGTTTTGTTTGTTGACGTAGCCATTCAACCAGAAGTGCGCTTCATCGCTAAACAAAATAAGCTTATGAAAATCGGGAACAACGGCAATCTCGTTTTGGGCCCATTCGACGAATCTACGCCTTGCTTGATGATCGTTTTGATGAATTGCCAAACCAAACTGAGAATAAATCACTTGACAGCTGTTAAATCGGTCGCCATCTTGGAAAGTAATGCCAACTTAAACTTCTATACCTGGAAAAAAACACTCTTTATAACAATGGGTATAGAAAATCTGCTCCTAATGTCCCTTTATTTTTTATTTTTTCTTTCTCCCTAGTAATTCTGAAAATTTTGGTGTTTTTATCAAGATTAAACTAAAATTGTTAATTTCGGAAAAGCCTCTTTACCCAGAATGTGCAACTTGAATAAGCACTCTTTAAATATTTACGTGTCAGCTGTGCCATCGGCCGTCTGTGTATTTCAACGGTTTTTGGATCTTGTAATGTAATTTAGTTAAAGCTCAAAATAGTGATTGACAGATAAAAGCTACAAAATAATTTTTGTGGTTTTTTTCTTCTTTTTTTTTTTTTATGCAATTCTAGCACTAAAATGTTAAATGAATAAGATCCAAGTATGCCTGATTGGATTCTAAGAATTTAATCTCATGGTTCACTTGCATTCTTTTCTCGATACTTGATCCGGTGCGGTAAGCATGAATGCTGCTCTGCAAGAATCGTTCTTTAAACAAAAAATTGTAAAATATCGAGTTGTCAGGTATTTTTTGAAAACCTGTTTTTTTTATAATTAAAGCGAAATATTGCTAGAAAATAAATCAATCAGTAATGCAATAGTGAGAGGAAAATCAGCATGCCTATTTTAAGTAATCAATCAGAAATAACCCCCCATTTTTTATGTTAAGCCTACTAAAGACTAGAAGGCATGTATATGTATTTATATAAGGATTCAACGTATTACACAAAAGCATATTAGTGATAATGAGTAAAAATCAATATACCCCTTCCAGTGTATTTATTCTGATATAACTACTTAGTGAGTATTTTATTGCAAAAAAAAAAAATCTTTTGTAAAAAGTTTCCAACATTTCATACTTCATTTTCAAAACAAAAAAAAGTACGAATTTTTAATTTTAAAACTGGTTTTTACTTCGATTAATTCTCTATCAAAATGTTTATTTTCGCGACTATTGCGGTTAATTTCTTAATATTTTCGGCTAAGGTCTGTTCAAAAAGTATCCGATCTTAGTCCAAAAAAAATCTTAGTTAATTTGCGGGGTTAGGATCATAAACAAATTCAAAAATAGGCCTATTGCGCCTTATCCCACTTAGCCCAGCATTCCTTCCACTGCCGAAAACGCTTCTATTAGGCTTCTTTTGCAATGTTGTTCATCGTCGCGTTCTGCCTTATCTCATTTCTATACTGAAACGAGATCCTTTCATTGACATTTTCATGTCCAGGAACAGGCGGAAGTCGCAAAAGCCAGGTTTAACGTTGACAGTGTCCAGTAGGCCCTGTACAACTGCAAAACTTGTTCTTCAGTGGAACCAGCAGAAGGAGAACAATTTCGCTGCCGCTTTCCGCATGATCACAAAAATTGCATTTGTAGAGACCTGTACTGATCTCAACTTTGGCAGTCCCTCGTGCAATCAAACGACGACTTTTCAACGGCAGCTGGATTTCGAGCGGTTTGTGGCCTTCCAGAACAAATTCTGGTCATTCTCTACCGACGTACGGCCCTTTTGAAATAGTTAAATCACTTTAACTTATGTAGTATTGTCTCCAAACCCTTGCTGCATCTTACGAATTGTTTCATAGAAAAAATCACCAAGCTTTTGACCAAAATGTGGATACAGTACTCTGCGCAAGTCGCTCAGTCTCTAAGTAGAGAAATAAAAATTCGATTAAGATGTTTTCAGTACCTCACCTCGACTGCCTGCAGGGAACAAATGGCACTGGAACTAAGAGAAAATTCAAACATGTGCATTAAACTGTCACCTCCCACTGTGCACACTGGCGCCGCTTTAGAATCTCTGCGCCAGGAAAATTCAAGGTCGGCCCATTTAGAACAGGCCTTGTATGTATTGCATTCACAACTTTAGTTACGCCATAATTCATGTATATTAAGTAATTTCGATATACAGTTGGACCTCCATTTTACGAACCTCTATTGTGCGAATTTCTACGGATTTTACGAATTTTTCCTGGAACCAAGTACATAAAGTATATTTGAAAATGAATCTCTCTTAACAAATTTTCCACTTAACGAATTTTTTTTCGGGGCTTAGCCCACTTCGTTAAATAGAGGTCCCGTCTGTATTTAATCATAAAAATATTTGTCAAGTTTAAAAAAAAACTAATTACCAAATCGGAAATTGTAATATATTTTCAGCGCATATCTAAAAATAAATCTTTTTTTTCAATTTATTTATTCATTATTTTTTTAATGGCCGTATTGGTGGAGTGAATATTGTTGAACTCATGGCTGGCGTTGTTTCACTCGAATCATAGTTCAAGTCTTCATGATTAAAAACCCGTTGTGTAGCGTGGCTCGTGGGCATTAAACTGGGCTCATATAACTCTATACAGACATTATAACTATATATTCGTACGTTGGTGATGTGTGGCCGCGGTAGCCATGGTATAGGTATCGGATCGTGCTTGCCTTGTCACGAGTTCGAGCCCAGTACCACTAAAGACCCGCCATGTAGGGCAGCGATGCACGTTAAATCTGTCGAGCTGAAACGTCCTCCCTGTTTGGTGTGGTGTGGTAGTTAGAGAAGGGGAGTCAGGTGTCGTCCACGTCATGACCATGGTTCAAATTACGTGGTCCGTCGCTAAAAAAGCCCTCGTGTAGCTGAACAGTGCGACGTTAATATTCAATCTAATCAATCATACGTTGGTGAGGTGTGGAAGTTTGGAGAATGGGCTGTTTGCTCCGTCACACTTCACCATCGTCACTTGCTCACTTGACCATTTTTCAAAACTTTTTGTGAAACTTCTAATTGACAATATTGATGAAAACTGTCCATCTATAAACCTTTTTTCTATTTTAAAGTGGACTTCTCCGTACTTCCTCTCTTGTAAAAATACAAAACTTTTCTGAAAAGTATTTTATAAAAGTTTGAAGTAATTTCAAAGCTTTTATGTAAAACATATTAATGTGATAACTTCAAATGATATAATGAATATATAAATTATTCACAGATTATCGAAATTTTCATTGGAGAACATCGTTTCGTTGATAATTAACCAGAGACGACAGTGCGAGAAAACACATGCGAGATGAAAGTGAAAAATGAGCATTATTTCGTTAAAGAGAAGTTCAGTTTCTGCTCATTATGGCGTGGTTAGGGACTATGATTTTTTGGATTGGCGCAATATAAAATCGAACTTTCATATAAATGTTTATGAAGACTCGATATTAAATCTCTCTCGAGGAATAAAGCCGTGCAAATTTTTGAATCAAAATGAGTAAGTTTCACTAACTGCTTTGCAAAACTTTCGTATATTCGCTCGTCCACAAAAATATAACTTTAATCAGCTTAAATTGCCAAAAGCAAAATTATCCCCTTTATGAAACATTGATAAGTTCACAAAAATTTAACTCTTTGGTCCTTCAAATTCTTTTAATTGTTATGTCAGCTGTTACTTCGATTTTTTTCACTTAAAGCATTTTATGTTTAAATGTTTTTATGTGTTATTTATGTTACGTGTTTCACACATGCGCGACCTTCCCGTCAAAAATGTATTACTTGATTTCTTTGTAATATATCCTTACCACATAAAACACGCGATTGACTTTATTGGTTAACATCCTGACAAAAATGAGAATTTTGGTTATATTATTACTAAGGCTACATCACTATCGGCTGCGCCACTTAAAGTTTGATTCTAATCAATGCAGCACGGAAACAAATTTAAGAACATGTACTTCTAAATTTTAAATATTGCAGGTTTATTTAAAAAAACATTTAAGAAAACAGCAGTATAGTATACAGTCAGCAACACTCGGACATGACTTCACTCCTTCGCAACCAAAGACAGAATGAATTCTTTTCTAACCCCCCAAGGGGGAAGGGAATGTCCGTCCCCTGTCCATCTTGACCACATGGTGAAACTTCACATTCCAAGGGGGGGGGACTAACCAACCCCTGTAGCAGGTGTTAATGGACCTTTACACTCCTACACCTCCCCCCTTAAAAAGCTCATCCGTCATTCCAGGACGATGCAGCTGAAAAGAAATTTATAATATATAAAAGCACATGCATACATACATGGCAAGAAACGAGATATAAAACGAGAGAAATTTTTTTTCAGGTGTCACGTGAAAAGAGCTTTTGCTAATACAACTCCCACATAGTTTTACAAATCACATTAATATGCTAAAAAAATTAATATCCATACAAGTTACAAACACAAATAATACTAAAAAATATTAAAATATGAAAAAAGACAAGTTACTTAAAAATATATCACAAAAGCCAAAGTTTTAACCTTTAGCAGTTCCAGAAATTATTACACAGAAAATGCCAAGCGATCATTGGCTCGAATCTTACTTAGGTACGGGAATAGGCAACCGGGATAATGCATCAGCATTTCCGTGTGCTTAACACTCCTTCCTGTATGAAATAGCAATATTATATCTTTGGAGGGCTAATGCCCATCGAGTTAGTTTCGGCACTTTGAGGAGTTGTTAAGGTTAGGTAAGTCAGGAGGGTTGTGGATCTGATATCACCTCAATCTCGGTCCCGAAATCCAGCTATCGAAGCGCTTCAATGCATCTATTACGGCATAAGCCTCACGCTCTATGGGTTGACCACCGAGTTTGAGTTTCGGTCAGCTTCTTACTGAAAATGCAATTGCGTTCTCTTTACCCTTTTCATCGTTTTCAGACAAACAAGCCCCGATTGCAGCCGTTGAAGCATCCGTGTATAGTAGATAAGGTTTTGACAGATTAGGTATGTATAAAGATGGTGCTTTTTACCAGTTGTGCCTTTAATTTTGTAAAAGCTTGTTCGGCAGCTTTATTCCAGCGATTATATTCGGAACTCGGTTCTTTGTCAGTTTTGTTAATGGCAAGACTAAAGAAGCAAAGTTTGGGATATATTCCTGATAGTAATTAGTTAAACCCAGGAAACTTCGTATTTCTTTCTTCGTTGTTGGTACAGATATATTTTTGATTGATTCAACCTTTCCTGGGTCTGGGGAATGTTGCCCTAAAAACTTCACACGTTTTCTTGCGAAATTGCACTTCTTAAAGTTAATCGTGAATCCGACCCTCTTGAATCGTTTGAAATACTACACACAGATGTTTTTATGTGCTGTTCCCAAGGTTTGGAGAAAACTGCTACATCGTCGATATATGATCGACAACATGCCCGGTGTTTCACTAGCACCTGATACATAACTTTTTGAAAGGTACTCTGGCGTTCTTCATCCCGAAGGCATAACACAAAATTGGTAATGACCATGATGTAGTCACAAATGCCGTGTAAGGCTTTGCCTCCTCTGCCATTGGAATCTGCCAGTAACCCTTTGTCAGGCCTAGAACAGTTTATATAATTGAAAGCGACCCACTTCAAACAGAATCCTTTGCATTTGCGCAGAACATGCGTCTGCTATAGCAAGCAACGCACATTTAAAAATTCAAATGTCTGTAGTCAGCACATGTCCTGACATTTCCCGTTCTTTTTGAATACACAAACAATTGGATGTGCCATTCACTTTCACTCGGTTCGATGAGTTTGAGGTGCAGTAACTCATTAATCTGACGATCGACTTCTTGCTGCAAAGCAATAGGTATGCGGTAAGGATGCATCTTTTTTGGGGTGAAACTGATTTCAGTTTCAAATTATGTCCCCTTTACTTTTGCTAAACCGGAGTGAACTAAGCAAACTGAGAGAATTTTTTAGAGTATTCAATAATTCCAGTCGCTGAACATCTTCTAATTCTTGGCAATCACTGTATGTGATCTGTAACACCCCATAGATGTTACAGCCATATCTGTTGGAGCATAATGAAGGTCCCCGAAATCTGTGTCTTGATCGAAGATCAACCCAACTTGTCCCACTCTTGCTATGTAAGGACGTAATTTGTTGAAATGCAACTCTCTTATGGCCCCATCATCTAATTCAACTTTCATGAATATGGTATAGTTATTTCAATTATCGTAGCTGGACCTATCCATGTTTTTCATCAATTTATGAGTAGAAGACGGAAGTAGCACCAGAACTTTATCTCCTACCTTGAATTGCTTTTTCCCTGGATCGTAAGTTATAGTATGACGCGTAATTATTTTGAGTCCGCTTCCGCCGTCTCAGCTATTTCATGAGCCTTTCTAGCTTTTCTATTAAGTCTTCCAGATACTTTTCCATTGAACGGGAGAGAGTAGTTGGGATGTTTCTCTCCTTTCACACTTCTTTGAGAAGAGATATGGGTCCCGAAGGGAAACGTCCGTATACTAATTGGAATGGCGACATGCCTGTTGTACTGTGGGGTATTTCCCTATATGCGAATAACAAGAAAGGAAGATGGAGATCAATCAGACCCATGTTCTTGAACATTCTTACTTAACATGTCCTTCAACGTGCGGTTCCACCTTTCCACGGCGCCCATACTTTCAGGATGCCCTGGAGTGGAAAAACGTGGAGAAACCACCATAACACTCAGAAACGCTTCAGAAAGTTTTGAAGTGAAATTAGTTCTTGGTCAGAACAGATCATTTTCAGGAAACCTGTTTGTGAAAATTTTCAGAAGGACGTTGCAATATAGTCTTGGCTTATTTCCTTGACAGGTAAGGCCCCTCTGCCCATCTCGTGCATAAATAATAAAATGATGGTTCCTTCCCGAAGGAGGTTCCAACTGCCCAATACAGTCCACACTCCATACGTCAAAGGGTATTTCGGATCTGACCAATGGTTGTATTGGAACCCGATCTCTGTAAGTGATGGGCGTCCGAAGAGCTGACAGATCTTACAACTTTCACAAAATCGTTTGACATCTTGTTTTATTGTCGGCCAATAAAAAATGAGTACTTTATTTTTTGCCTAGTTTTCTGCTCCCCCAGATGTCCACCAAGAGGGACGTCATGCACCATTTTAAGTACTTCTTCTCTTTTACATTGTGGTAGTACTACCTGTGATCGATATTCTCTCCACAAATATATATTCCTAATGTGTCAATATTCCATTATGTATTTTACTGAGTTCTTTTGTTTCTGCAAGTCTCCAGAGTTTCTTTAATGTGTCATCTTCCCTTTGCATTTTTATGAATGTACTACGCGTTTCCCTTCCCTCCGGAAGTTGTTCTTCCTCATTTACTTTGCTCAAAGACTGTATGTTAATTTTAGAGGGGTAAAGTTTCTCGGGTCATTTTCTTGGCTGGAAATTGATTTTGGATCGTCTGCAGCAATACCTTCAACTGCCTTTTTGAAGATACATAAGAGTTTTTTGCAGGGTTGCAAATAAACTGCGTTTTCTAACAGCGCTTCATAAGCAGACGAACTGACTAATATGTCGCAGCCACCAGCCCTTTTAGAAACTGCACACATAATGGGTACTACCGTATCTGAGTCGACGATTTTCAGGTTGAAAATCTTCAATTCGGTTACTTCACGTTCCCCAAACGCCGATATTATTTGGATTGTCCCTCCACTATCGATGCTGTGTCCCTCGACGACATCTGATCTTACCACGGATATCTGGGCACCTGTGTCCGATGACAGCCTTCAGAATTTCGTTGTTGTTGTTTTCATCGCCACCTGTCTGACGTAGTCAGATCGAGGCCCACGAAATTCATCGTGGCATGGGCAAGAGGTACGCCTGTCGTTGACCTTGAGCACCATACATGTGACAGTACGATTTAGCTCGGCAGAAATTCCCCGAAGGAATGATAGATAGCGACACGACTTCTATCTCCACCTCCACAATTTCTGCATATAAGCAGAGGGAAGGAAATATTATCCAGTCCCTGCGCTCGTGATTAAGCCCTACAAAACTACGGACCCACTATGATTTAACGAGCACGTACTCGTGTACTCGGAGGGTGTTTGGTGGCATCGGGCATCCGAACCCGAGGCCTTCCGGTTCCAGAATTTCGTTCTCACACTTAATGCGGACAAACTTTAACTCGTCTATTTTCTCGTCCTCCTTAGTAGGGGAATATACAGGAATCGCAACCGTTAAATTAGCCGTTAAATGCAGGAAGATTGTTCTTGAAAACGTTCATTAGTCTCCACAGCATCGATCTGGTGATTTGGGGAGGTTTTCTTATGATTTTCAGCGCTGGACTTTACCCTTGAGGTATGGCAACTCTTCACACACGAATAGCAAGTAGGTTTAAATGTTGGCTGTTTAGGTTCTTGTTTGAAAGGCAATTTATATCTTTTACTCTGAACATCATTTTTAATTATTGGATGTTCTTTTTAATATTAGATCGTGAATCTGACGTATTGCTGAGGGACATTTCAGGTTGATTCGTTTTCTTGACACTCGACCGAACATTTTCATAGCCGTCTAATTTGTCTGCCAATACAGATGGTTCATAAAATTTGGCCCATTCATCCACGAAATGCTCTCTTATCTCCCCCGACACGCGTTTTTTGAGCTGATCAGTCCTTCAATGATTTGAAATCCCTTACTTCCATTCCATCGAGCCGTTCTTCGAAGTAACTCGTAATTTCGAACACAAAATCTCGCCAAGATCTAGCAGGTATGCGCTGATGTTTCATGAATTTTTGCCGGAAGGTCTCTGCGCTCATCTTAAATCTTTTTAATAACACTCTCTTTATGTAGTCATAGTTGTCAAATTTATCTTCTGACTCTATGGCTATTAGCTGAGTAATATCGGACGGCATGCGAGCCAAAAAGAGCCGATACCCAATTCGTTTTCTCTACTCCAATACGTTTCGCTTGTCTCTCAAACAGGACAAGGAAAAGAACGATATCTCCATACCTTATGTCGAAATTCGGAATGATTTTAATTAAATCACTAACACACACACTTGTTTTAAGCGGGCTTAAATTTTCAGAATCGAATCGCGATCTTTCGATTTTCAAGCGCATTTTCTCTAACTCGAATTCGCGTTGCTGCTGCTCGATTGCGTGCTGCCTAGCGATTTCCCCCCCTTTCTCTTTCAAAGCGTTCCTCTAAAATAACATAACTTAGCTCTAACGAACTCTTCTTCGTAATCTTTGCTACCGATTATGATATTCTTTAAATCTATATTCGTCATTTTATCTGATACCTTCTGACCTAACTCCTCAGCCAATAAAACTAAATCTTGCTTCACTAAAAGGAATTGCAAAATTAAGTACCACACATATATCTTTCAATAAAACACACACAAACAACTTCCGCTATGCTAACTCAATACTTAACACTTGTTTTAAGCGGGCTTAAATTTTCAGAATTGAATCGCGATCTTTCGATTTCCAAGCGCATTTTCTCTAACTCGAATTCGCGTTGTTGCTGGATTTTCTCCTCACTTTCCCTTTCCAAGCGTTCCTCTAAAATAACAGATAACTGAGCTCTAACGAACCCTTCTTCGTAATCTTTGCTACCGATTATGATATTCTTTAAATCTATGATTCGTCATCTTATCTCATACCTTCTGACCCCTAACTCCTCAGCCAACAAAACTAAATCTTTGCTTTTTAGCTTTCCCCAAGAATGCCATTTGAAAAGTTTGTTCTCTTAAAATATACTCAGACTAACCAATAATCGGACGAAAATAACACTAAAAGAGAATTGCAAAGAATTAAAAGGTCACCACACATATATCTTTCATTCAAGAGCTTTACCCACAAACAACGTCCGCTATGCTAACTCAATACT
>BMAU01003630.1:0-35228 GCA_019973935.1 Trichonephila clavipes | reverse complement strand
ATATATATATATTATACATATATATATATTATATATATATTATACATATATATATATATATATATATTATATATATATATATATTATATATATATATTATACATATATATATATATACATACATACATACATACATACATACATACATACACAGATTGAAGATTCAAGAAGTTTTTTTAATGAGTTAATTTTACGTGAATTGAAAATTATACAAAAAAAAGCTTTTTGCATATATCTCAGCTAAACAAAACAAAGAAAGAAAAAAAGAACACCTTTGTTAAATTTTAAGTATATAGATCTAATAGCTGATAAAAAAGGGGTTTTTTTTATTTATAACTCCCCGTAACACTCTTGAGGGTCGATTTTTGAAAATACCTCCCTAAGCTGATCTCTGCTCAGCAAAAGCAACACATTATTAAGTGTTTTGTGTAATAAACACTTAAAAAAGAGTTAATAATTTATATCTGAATGTGTAATACATTAATATTACTTTCTGTTGCATTTATTTTATGTTAAAATTTTAATATTCGCAAGCAACGCCGTTTCTTAAATTATAATGGCAATTCAATGAAAAACATAGCGAAAACAAAGTCAAGTTGGCAAATATCTAACTACTTTCATAGCTCGAGCTTTATTAGAGCTTTGTAAAACCCGCCGTGTAGGGAAGCGATGCACGTTAAAACTTTATCCACCGCATTATGATTTATTGCAGTTTTTTTCATACAATTTTTTTTTTGATCACTACATTGAAAATTAAGAGATATGCATAAACAAAATACTCCACTTTGGGAAATTCAATCCGTTAGAGCTAAAAAATTAATTAAAAATATTCCACTGTAAAATTAATTATGTACACCGTTCACTTAAAATAAGTAGTCAAATTGTTTTATAAGGTCTTCATTAATATACAAAAACATAAGACACTTAAATTTTGACAAACTATTTTTTCGGGACAAAAATAATAATCTTTGCAATCCGCTAAAAACGCCGTCAGCTGAAAACGCAATATCTGCTACAAAACTATTCGCCTTCCCCGCTAAAATACTAATCATTGAACCCGTGTGCAACCATATATCTTATAAGAGTGGATTTCAAAGAATATTCCTGCTAAGTATTGGTAGAATTTTCCTTCTAAGTTGGTGTGGTGTAGTAGTTAGGAGAAGGGGTGCCAGCTCAGGTGTCATCCACGTCACTTGACCATGGTTCAAAATTACGTGGTCCGTTGCCAAAAGCTCACGTGCAGCTGAACAGTGTGACGTTAATATTCACTCACTCCAAAAAATACAGTACATTAGTTATAATTATTTTTATACTTAAAAATGCAATATCTGCCTGTTCAATTAAAATTATAGCGTTATAATTAACTACTAACCACTAACAAATTTTGAAAATTTGTCCAAATGATGTAGTGTAAAAGAGAAAGTTTATTTACTTTAAGTACCAGAACCGATAAAAGCATTTATTTTGAAAAAGGGTCAATTTCCTACTAACAAATTTGCATAAAAAAATCATAAAAAAAACATTCAAATAAAGAGAGATTGATAACGACCTCTCCCTTCAAAACTTAGTTTTATTCTGAAATAAAAAAAATTAGGGATAATGCTGATCACAGGAATTAATTAGAAGCGAGAGCCTAGCGTAGCCAAAACAAAAAGGGTTTCTTCATAAACAAAAGATAGATGTATGCTGTCGTGGACTTTTTTGCAGCGCACGCCAGAATTGCTTGCAGATGGCAGAATTTTTTCCTTACTTGCCAAATATCGTTATATTTTGGACACTTAATACAATATCTTCATAAATTTTAGCCCATGCTATAAATTATAGCCTATCTGTTATTCTGATGTATAAGCTATATTACTGTAAAGTTTCATTAAATTCCATCCAGTTGTTTTTGCGTGAAAGACGGCCAAACATCCTCACAAACTTTCGCATTTATAATATATATATATATATATATATATATGTGTGTGTGTGTGTGTGTGTGAAAAACAACCATTTTTAAAAGCTCTTAAAAGTCTTAAATCCACTCTAAATATTACGTAAGAAGTGGTGTATTAAGAAGGACTTATTCAAATTGAATGCAAATTGGCAGATGCCCATATTTTGAAAGTGAAAAACTAATAGTATCTTGGGTGAGTGAGTAAATAATAATTCACTGTTCAGCTACACGAGGGCTTTTGGTGACGGACCACGTAACTTTGAACCATGAACAAGTGACGTGGACGACACATGCGTTGGCACCACTCTCCTAACTACCACACCACACCACGGGTGGACGTTTGAACTCTCAAAAGATTTAACGTGCATCGCTCCCCTACCCGGCGGGTCTTTCATGTGGTACTGGGCTTGAACTCGCCACAAGGCCAGCCACGAACCGATGCCTTGACCACTTGGCCACCACGGCCACAATAGTATCATGGGAGCTGAGTGTTTTATTCAGTAAATACAGCTTGAAGAAAGAAAAAAAACATTATTGTGTTGACCCACATTTGATCCTCATACAATTTGTTATTCAGCAAGACAATGACTCGTTAAGTTGGTGGATGTCTTGCCATACGAACTCCAATTGGATTCTACCTAGCCGACGCTCTTTCTGTACACAATCATGGTTCACACATTATTACCAACATTGTCAAATGATAGCATCGCTCCTACCCAAATGCCAAGCGTTCCTGAGATTTGACTACCCTACTTTCTTTAGTACAATTGAATGCTTTCTTTCAAATTGTGACTTCTGCTTCATACTGTTCGTGAATGCATCATCGAGGCGTTGTACGATCCACGGAATCCCATTCGTGTGGACAATCTGCCTCAGGTTTGGAATGTTCTTTGTGTTTTATACATCACTCAGATATTCTGTTGTAATGCGTTAGACAGCGCCAGTTTATCCATTGGGTGCTTGGGGCGGGTACCCAGGGCCTGGATAAGCTGAACTTAATCAGATACTCTGGTTATAAATTTCGATTCGCCAGTGACAAGGTTGCCCGTAGATCTTCTGTGCCCAGAGCCCAAAATGAGCTTAAATCGGCACTGGCGTTAAAGCTACAGCTACGAAACTGTTTTTATTAAATCAACTGTACATTTAGCTAGGTATGTGCACATACACAACTTCGTCCTATTCTGATAACACCTTGGTGCTCTCTTTTTATCTTACAAAGTGTATTAGTGCCCAATTGCCTAGAAATTAACCTAGAAACAGATAATAGAATATTATTTTGAAAAGGTGAATTAAATGTGTGCGCGTTTTTTAATACTAGGTGTCATTTTAAATTTGTTTCTATTAGCAATGCCCTCTTACTTTTATTACGTAAGTATGTGCTTTAACGCCACGAGTGAGTGAGTGAATATTAACGTCGCACTGTTCAGCTACACGAGGGCTTTTGGCGACGGACCACGTAATTTTGAACCATGGTCAAGTGACGTGGACGACATATGAGTTGGCCCCCTCTCTCCTAACTACCACACCAAAGGGAGGACGTTTCAGCTCTCGACAGATTTAGCGTGCATCGCTGCTCTACACGGCGGGTCTTTAGTGGTATTGGGCTCGAACTCGTGACAAAGCCAGCCACAATCCGATATCTATATCACTCAGCTACCGCGGCTACTTAACGCCACGAGGTACGTGCATAGTAATTTTTTATTCCACGTGACCTTACTGTCTTTGCTAAGCAAAAAATAGGTGACGTGTTTTCAGGCTGTCTTAACAATCTTTCTTTGATTTCAATCCTTCTTGCCATTCGGTTCCTTTCTTCGAATTATTTCTTATTTTAATCTTCCTCTCTTAAGACTAGCAGAATTTTGTCTTAAGCGCAAATATAGGCTTGTTCAAAAATTAATTTTGTACAGCTTGATTTTTTTTCTTTGCATGAATAAAATCAACCATTTAATGGACAATAGTTTTGATTTATGGTTAATGAATACTCATCGAATTTTGGTCTCTATTGATTAATAATAAAATAAAACATTAGATTTCAAGACTGCATATGTATCTTTTTTTTTATATAAAGTGATTTCTAGAAAGTGCTTTAAGAATCATTAACATCACGAATAATAATTAAATTCATCAAAAAGTAATAAAAGGCTTCAATTGGCTCCATGTACTTTTGAAATATACCAATTAGATTAAAGATGTAAAGAGATGATTTTTTTTAATAGAGGAAAATTGAAATTACAGTCCCAGAAATATATATATATATGTGTGTGTGTGTGTATTTCTTTATTTGGTTGAAATATCCTATCGGCAGAGGTTTTTATTTAGCAGAAAAAATTTTTCAACTTGATGAAGGCATCATGACAAACGAAAAATATGCATGATAAATAATCACTTCAAAACTGTTACTCAATGTAGAAAGTTTTAAAATCACACAATTACACAAATTTAATTACTTAAGTTACACAAAGTCACATCTTTTGAAAGTTTAATAATAGATTTTCTAAAAATGTAACGGATAGCAACTTTTCATTCAACATTGTAGGTAAAAACTATGAAGAATAAAGCGTTACTAATAATTTCAAATGCTGATTATGTGACTGATAAACAAATTAACTGTCTCAGAAAACGAAAGTTATTTTTAACCCTTTAACCAATCAATTTTTTTACCTAAAATGTTTTTTTTAAAAAGGTACATTTTTTATCATTTTTAACTAAACACCAGGGCGTAGATACTTCCATATCAATGATAGGGGGCACCCAACTTTCAGGGGCCCCAAAATGTGTAAGCAAAAAAATCATAAAACGTTAAGGGGACCCAAAGGAGGGCCTTTAAAGAATTTAGAAGGTAACGGACTCGTAGCCGGCGGGTCATAAGTTCAAACCTAGTACCTTTGAAGACCCGCCGTGTGGGGGCGCGATGGAGCTCAAACGTCCTCCCATTGGTGTGGAAGATAAGAGAGGGGGTGCCAGCTCAGGTGTCACCCTCGTCACTTGACCGTGGTTCCAAATAACGAGGCGCGTCGCCAAAAGCCCTCGAGAAGCTGAAAAGTGCGACGTTAATATTTTTTCACTGACTCACCCAAAGAATTTAGATACAGGGCCCCCTCAGGCCTAGCTACGCCGATGCTAAACACCATTCTTTATAGAAAGAGAAAACAGAAAAATTTAATTTAAATTTTAAAGTTTTTACACTATTTTTTTTTTCTTAAAATTGTGAGAGAAACACGGAAACTCTTTAATGTTTACTTTTTATAAGTATAATCTACATGCAATATCAAAAAAAATTCATGTATCTTAGAATTTTTTTTTTTGTTCGTACTTGTTGAAACAGTTTAGGACTTTTTGCGTGAGAGTGAGACGTGTGTATGTGTTTCTGTGAAGAATAATCCAAAAAATCAGCAAACAGTTCTGAATCTGTATCCAAATTAAATTCATCCTTTCACAAAAATGTGTTTGGGTTGTTTGTGTTACCTGTAATTTCAGAATTCACAGGTCTGAGTGTAAAAGCATTACATACAGTAGAAAAAAATTTTAAGGGTCTGAATTCCTGCCTTCATCCAGTGCCAATTTAAGCTCATTTTGGGCCCTGTGCGTAGAAAATCCGCAGGCCCCTTTGTACTGCGGATCTAAATTTTTAAACAGAAAATCTGGTCAAGTCCAGCTTATCCGGGCGTATCCGGCCCCTGGGTGCCCGCCCCAAACGCCCAATTGATAAACCGGCACAGCCTTCATCAATGAAAAATTCTTATCTTCACCACAAAGAAAAAGCCAGGTGAAAAGCATTTCAGTACCATTCAGGGATGTAGCTACCCCCGTATCAGCCGTATCGATGATATGGGGCTTCCAAGCTACAGTGGCCCCATGATTTATAATGATTTATTGATGTGATCGATTTTAGTTAATTTTCAAAAAGGGCCTCCAAGGAATTTTGATACAGGGCCCACTCAGGACTTGCTACGCCAGAGGTACAATTGTCAAACTCAACAACCTTCTCAAAACACAAGCACTAATAATAAAAATAAAAATTATATAAAGATCAAAGAAAAAAAAGAGAATATCAGTGCCCATTTAGCGAACGGGCAAACCTTTTGCAGCCAACTTTAAGTAGTCCATACGAAGTAAATTTTAATTATTCAATTGACCAGTATTACTTATTATTTCCTCTTGCTTAAAACTAAAAAAACTCCCATTTAAATATATTTCATAGATAAACATTCTAAAATTTGTAATAAGTTTATATAATCTTGTTTGCCCCGGTTCATATAATATCCTGTATTTCGACATACAATGTTATTATTCACATAAAAGCGATATCGATTTATTTTTATCAGAGCATGAACTATAAATAGAAAATCTCAACATGTTATAAGTTTTCCCACATCATATTTCACTTCTCTGTAAAGCACAGTTACAAAAATGTCAACTTAAAATACCAATACCATTTAAAGAAGCAGTAATGACATGATTAAACCGATGTCAGATATTTTGATAAAGTTAGTACTTAGTGTATGTCTCCCCAAGATATGACTGCCGATAGAGCTAAAAGACTTGTTTTATCTCTCAGACTTTTGGTTCGCTTAATTGGGCTTCTAACAATATATGTGTCAGCAAAACTAATTAATTTCTCTTTGGTCGAGCCGAAGATGTCGCCGAGATAAATAAAGTTAAATGATTTTCTTCTGTGTCGCCTACACTGTTTATCTACCTTCTCAGAAGTTGAGAAGCATTCCGAAAGTGGATCAGTTTCTCAGAATAAAGTTTTTGAGAAAGATATCAGATCAAATATTTTTTTAAAATAAGTTTCATGTTTTTAGTGTGTTATTAGTAGCACGATTTCTTAAAATAAAATGAGTGAAATTTATCTATAATTTTTAATGACTTTTTTAACTTTTGTAGCTATAGAAATTTAAGTACTTTGTTTTGAATAATTTTATATTAAAATTAGAAATTTGTTTGTCTATATTATTACGTATTGGATTTTTTTTAAAAAATTGAGCAACAAATTAATGGTTACCAAAATCAGTGGCTTATATTAGGGTCTCCCTGCAAAGTCAGATTTTGTTCCCCAAGCCGGATCTTAGAAAGGGTACTTGGTATCAGTCAAGCTGTGGGTCCCCTAGAATCCTGTCCCTTCCCGGTGACGCGGGGGTATACGTAACACCACTGACCAAATTATCCCGTTAGAATGAATCTGAGAATATTTTGTTATTTTTTTTTGCAATACTTTTAAAAGTGCATTTTATACTTTCTTGTCTTTTTTTGCATTTCCATGAGAGTTATTTCATTGTTCTATAGATAACGTCCTTTTATAAACATATTTTTGCTGAAACTTCTCTCCGCTAAATGATAAAAGAATTGAAATCAAACTGATAAAAACTTCTAAGGGCGCCCTTCTCCTCGATTATCAGCGTGAGCTAGAGGTGTAGGAATAAATGAAGAACTAGAAGCTGCGATGATCTTAATAGGACTTTATTAAGATCTTAAACTCTTAACCTCTAACAGAATAGATAATAATATGATATGTGAGAGAATCTACAGAAGAACACACAAATTATATAATACCGAAATAACGTAACCCGGACCACTAACTATCAATAACTAACTCGCCTAAGCTCAACTCTAATGCTATCACAGATCTGAATATTAAATAGTCACTCCTACCTTAATGTCGAATGAAGTAGCGATCAATCTGATCCCAGTTGAAGTTGCGGTTCACTGGAGTGCAATGGTATGCACCTTGACCTAACTGTCACGGGTAATTTCTGTCGGCTGTCACTTAACCTTTCAAAAACTCTTCACACTTGAGTCCCGGACTATCATAACATTCCCCAAACTGCCACCAGGCTTACTCTTACTTCTGATATTTAAAAGCTTCCTAATTTGAATCTTTACTTCACGCTTCACTTCACTTCTTGGTTTGGTTGGAAAAGAGTTGCCATTAATTCTGGCCCCAAAGAACCCAAAAGGACATGTTAATGAAAAGACACGTGAGCCCGTCACAAACTTTTCAAACGGGAAAAAAAAAGTCTTAATATATTTTTTTTATACTAGAATATTTTCTATCTAAAAAGGCGTTCCACCAGTGACGTAACGAAGAACCTTTGGGCCACTCCGCCAAATCAGGTTTTGGGCCCCCGGGCTCCCCGCAATGCGAGGGTGTACGCTACGTCACTGCGTTCCACATAGTTACTACTATTTAACATGGATCATTTCAGTGCTTCAGCACTAGGGTACACAGACTACTTTTATGGGAGAGGGGTACAATTTTTTGAAACAATCGAAAGTCCCGAGACGTAATCTTAATGCTAAAAATTAAAAATCTGCTTCTCTATGGAAGACAGTGCCTGTTTATCCATTGAGCGCTTGGGCGGGCACCCAGGGGCCCAGATAAGTCGGACTTAACCAGAGTTTCTGGTTATAAATTTCGATCACCAGTGCTAATGGGACCCATAGATCTTCTCCGCCCAGGGTCCGAAATGAGCTTAAACCGACACTGTTGGAGGAGGTAAGGAAGTTGAACCCATTAAACTCCATCCTTGCCATTATGTTTCAATAATAGCCGAAGAAAACATACGCCCGTTTTATAGGTCGTCTCTGTCGTTTTTCCTAGCATAAATTTGAAAGGTCAAAATGTCAATCGTCTCAGAATGAATGCCTTTTTCAGAAAGAGAGAAATTCATTCTAATAAATCCAATCTAACAATCCTAAAGAAATCCATTCAAGAATAAAAGAACTAAAAATTATCGAAAAATCCATTACCAGAGTTTAATACCGCAGTGATGACGATCTTCCCACAGGCAAGTCAATCAGATATGTTTACTTAGTTAATTTTAGTTATAAATTCAAGATAAAATTTTAAATTATTATCATAGCTTTGATAAGTAATTTTTTTCGTTTTTTTTTCAACTAGAAAAAAAAAAGATATCAGTTCAGTTCCGGTTTCCTTCCCGACAAAATAACGGTTTTCGGTTCAGTTCCGAATGAGTAATTTTATTTTATGTATATTCTCATTTTTTTTTTAAAATCATATATACTTCTAGTTCATCAATTGAAATAAATCTGCCACTTACAAGTAGTTTCGAGCGAATCCGAAACAGAAAAGTTTTCGTGAACTTCAAAATAGAGGAAATCGAGAAGCAATGTACATGTAATGATGACATAATTATATGGTTGACGTTAAGTTAAAAATATCGATAAGTCGGTTATAGTAACAAAATGACTGAAGATATTCGAACCGAATTTTTTTCCCCTAGATTCAGTCCCGACCAAAATAACGGTTTTTCCGGTTATTCGGTTCAGTTCCGGTTCTAAGCCCTGATTATTATTATGCAAAAAATTTCATTTTTATTTGAATCAATACCAAATATACACTGACTGGGGGGAATACCAAAACAGAAGAAAAAATTATGGTAGAATTATGAAATTTGGACATACACACACAATGCGATTGTCAATCTAACATGTTTAATTGGTTAAATTTTCAAGATCACAGGTTAGTTAAAGCTCGAGAAAATGCATTTCAAATGTGAAATGCTGTTGCATTAATAGCCCGGGTGACCTCCGGAATTTTGAATGCAAGCCTGACAGCGTGCATGCATTGCGGCATACAGGTGCTGGATGTCACTTTGTGGTATGGAGTTCCCTGCTTGTTGTAATTGATGAGTCAATACTTGGACGGTCAGTGCTGGCTGTGACTGATGATGGATTTGTCGTCCAATGATATCCCATACGTGCTCAATTGGTGACAGACCAAGGTAATATGTCAATATTCTGTACAGTACGTTGCGTTACAACAGCGGTGTGAGGGTGAGCGTTATCCTGCTGTAAAACTCTCAGTTGAATGTTGTTTATGAATGGCAGTGCTATGGGTTGAATTACAGACTGACGTACTAATTTGCAGTCAGTGTGTAGGGATAACCATAAGAGAAATCCTACTATCGCTCCCTATACCATGTGTAGGTCCAGTGTGTCTATGCCGCATACAGTTTGGTTAAAGGCGTTCCCTGGCCTCCTTCTGACCAACACACAGTCATCACTGGTATCAAGGCAGAACCTGCTTTCTTTAGGAAACACAACAGATCGTCCTCCAATGAACTCTAGCTTGACACCACTGGCTTCGCAAACGGCAATAGTTTGAATACACGCGACAAGGTGCCCGGTTCGGAGTTGTCCTTAAGGTAAACGATTTCTATTAGTTTGTTGTGTCAATGTGGTACCAACTGCCACTCGAATTTCTGCCGCAGACGCTGTACGATGCGTCACAGCCGTACGCCGAATACGGTGGTCTTCCTTCTCAGTAATGCCACGTGGCCGCCATGAACCTGGTGTTCTTGAGGCAGTACCATCCCTTGACCACTGCTCCCTATAATCGAGCACAGTGGATACATTCCGGCCCAGTCTTTCTGCAACATCTCGGGAAAAAAAATCATCTTCTCCTAACCCTATTACACGACCTCATTCCAACTCGGTGAGCTGTTTATAATGACTTCTTCGTCTTCTTAAAGGAATTATTAGCTGGCATCAACTCATTACGTCAAATTTCACAGACAAATAACGCCCATAAACTTTACAGCACGCATTTAAAGCAGCCCTAATTTGCAAGTTCTGAGTGGCGCGACTAGTTCACACTTAAGTGTGAAGGGCGAAATTTGAATCAATGTCATCTTTCAGATGCTTTAACACGCCTACCAAATTTTGCTTACCTAACACAAGTCTTTCTTGGTGTTGGGATTTTATTCCTTTCAGTGTGTTTAAATAAGTCTGTTCCTCAGAAAATATGAGACAAGTAAATTATTTTTTTTTCACGTGTTCATTCTAGTCCTTTTCATTAATGGGAAATATCTATGAATAAATGTGTTTCCTTAAACGCACATACTATTATCTAGAAATTAGTAGATATCTCACACCTTAAATTTCTAGAAAAATATTACGACCGGTGGAAAATCAGCATTAATGTTGAAAAATCCGCCGCCGTTTTATTCACTAAAAAACGTAAAATTCCACCACCACCTAAAATGTACAACACTACAATCCCATGGTCTCAAAGTACTAATTACCTTGGTATTACATTTGATAAAAATCTCACTTGGAAAACACACATTCAAAACACGCGTCAAAAATTCCGGAAATTAATGTTTAAACTTTTTCCCCTAATTGGCCGGAATTCGGATTTATCTAGAAATAATAAAGTGCTTTTATTCACAGCCGTTATGCGTCCCATATTATCTTATGGGTGCCCAGTGTGGGGATACGCCGCTAAAACTAATATCAATATCTTAGATACTTTACAAAATTCAACAATCCGAATGATCGTTAAAGCCTCAAGGTACATGAGAAACGACGACATTCGAAAAAGCTATTAAAATCAAAAGTTTTAAATTCTATATCCAGAAAATAGCTAAAAAGTTCTTTAACTCTCTGCAATTCACTAATAATAGCAATATGATTAACTTAAATACCTATACTCCTCATGATTCTACTAAAAGACCGAGAAGAATACTTCTCGACTCTTACAATCCGCCATAATTTTATTAGCCAGTGCAATTTTGCACAACTATTGCTAAATTTATTATTTCTATATTTATCTTTATTTTTCATCTTAAATTTTGTCGTATCCCACCATCCGGGCTTGCCCCTCCCCTTTAGTCTTAATTTTCTCTTTTGAGAGACTTGAGCAGCCTATGAGAGTCAATTTCATCTCCCGCCATGCACCAATAAGAGAGCTTCCTTTCAGCTCTCCGCCATGATCACAGAAATCCGCACGACCCAGGAAATTGCACCAACGATTGGCTCGACCAATCAGCTGCTTCCTACATGCTAGCAGGATACAGCCCACAGTCGTTCCTCATATATTTTTCGGATATGGGATGGAGGCTCGCTTCGCGAGCCATATGCCCAGAAAATGTCACCGTAGTCACCGTAGTAGATATCTCGTCCCGAGAAGAAAAATAAATTGTCACGTGAATATTCTTCCATCGCTAACATAGAGCATTTCTTTGTAATCTTCCTCGTACTAATACTCCTAAATGAGTCAATTTTCGAAGTTTTTCAATCTAAAATTTTTCAAAGTACTGAGGGCTTATTTATTTATTTATATTAATATTTATTTATTTGTATTTATATTTATTCCTTTTATTCTTCTTGGAGTTAATTTAAGAATGCCAGCACCAGTTCAAAGTAGAAAAAAAATGTATTAATGTGACACATATTCATACATTAATGCATCAACAGTTTTTGTTCTTTTTCTTACTTTTTGATTCCCCATTTTCCATCATGATTTTCCCATTTTCCAATCCCAATTTTTCATTCATTTCGATATTTATTGCATTAATTAGAATTTAGAATGTTAAAATACCAGATCGAGTTGTAAGCTATTTATTTATTTATTTTAACACTACTCTAACTTTTTTTTTGAGAAAACTATAAATAGTTTATTGGAAATAAATTTTACATATCAATATAAAAGACTACTAAATACGGATTTTATTCAGACAGATATTACTTAACTTAACTAGAACTTTTAAATAGTGTCATATTGCACATCTACAATTTTCTTAAATATTAACTCTAATATTTAAAACCTGTTGACTCAAAGTTGTATTAATACTTTTTCGAGGGATTTGTCAGGAAAATGCTGTTCACTTCTATACATTGACCACCACATGCGAAATCCAGATAAATGCTATTTCCGCAACATTTATAGGCTATTTACATAAATCAGCATATATTAGTTTTCCACTCTGTGTAGTATTGAAGTGTTGCAAGTTTTAAATGACATTTTTCAGCAAAATATTTTTAAAAAAATAATATATGCAACTTTACCATTATTAAGCCCATTTAACATTATGAGAAATAGGTATGAAGGAAGATTAAGAGTTGGGAGATAATGGTTCCTTCTTCGGGGCTGGAAGACTTTTTTTCCACTTGTAGATGTCAAAACTAATGAAGAGTTAAATATAAGCTCAGGGTAGTCATTGAAAGAAAATTTGTACTTCTTGAATTACTCAGGAGTCACTTGCGGTTTACCAACACAAAAAAATACGTTATATATCATCCGAATGAACAAAAGTAAAACGAAGTGACTGATAGAATATATAGAAAAATATTATCTTCAAAGAATCCCGAAGGAATAAATTGATAAAAAGATATAAAATAAGTTTAGCCTTAAAATAAGTTGAGATTCCTTAATTCTTCAAAAAAAAGGGGGGTGACCATTTTAGTATTTTTCAATTCCTACTATTATATATATATAGCTCACACTCTCTCTATATATTTATTTATTTATCTTGGTGGAATTTTCAATCGTGAATAAAATACATTTTAAAGCGCTCAATTGAGCTGAAATTTTAAAAACATGATTATTTTTTGTTTGACAATACGATAATTTAATTATAATAAAAAAACATTTGTTGATTAAAACTAATTTTTTAAAGAATTACAAATACAGCCACGTTGGCATCATTTTTGGCGACTTAGCAACCCTTTTGGCGACGTGTCAAAATTTGAAAATGTTTTTTTCTCACGTTTTAAAGCATTCAGTTGTATTGAAATTTTATATACACGATTGTTTTGGATGGCAATACGATACTTTAATGATAATTAATAAAAATTAATTACCACTTAATGTTATATTAAATGTAACTATTAATAAAAAGTAGCTAAAATAAAATTTTTCTTTGTTGATTACTTGTTATATTACTTGTTTTGATTAAATTCAATTCAATGAAAGTGAAAGTGTTAGTCAAGAAATAATGCAATAAGTTAACATTAAATTCAAATATTTAATTTTTCCATTAATTTATGAATGAGTTGTATCCTATGTAAATTGTTTTGCTAATCAAGCACTGTAGTAAAAATTTTAGTTGAATCTCGGAATGTTAATTTTATGCAAGTATTGTATTTAAATTGAATGAAAAAGTTATCAGATTTATAAAAAGAAAATGGTATCTAAGAAAATAAATTTTTTTATAACGTTTAAGCACATTATTATAATAGTTTTTAGCATTTGTTAATACAGTTAAAAAAATTTGAAAACTCATTTCGAATAACTTTTTTGAAAAAAAGTAATAATCTGTCAAACTTGCAAAATTGCCGTTACTTCATCATTCAGACATGAGGGGTTTTTTTTATTGGAAAGAGCCCTTGATCTATAAATAGTACTAAAATATCTACACAAAATAAATTTTAGTAATGCAATCCATTTTAATAAAATCTTTGCATGAAAAAGCCTTGACATATTTTGGAAAACATTCAAGTAAGAAAATAATGCGGTCTTGTGGTACCTGAGTGTCACGATCGCGAACCGTAGCCGCGGTGTTCTTTCTTTCACACAAATCATAAGTTCGAATTTTAGTGCCCTTATATAGGTGAAGGAAGGAAGGTGTGTTCGTTCTGGGTACCTTCCGTTCCGAACGAATGCGAGTACGTTACCGATCACGCCAAGACGATTGTCTTCGCGTGATGTTTGGTACAAGTTTATATAGATATCACACCACGTCATACCCCCATGCCAGTGATTCGGCGAATAGGCGAACAAACGATACCATATTCGTGGCGAGCATGTAAGCAGTTGCGTCACTTTGTGGGTTGCGTCATCGGGCGTGACGGCTTGAGAATTGCGTCATTTGCGTGAGATGGTTTTGAGAAGTAACGGCTTATTTTGCGTCAATGCTGTTGCTTTTGCGGTGGATAGATGGCACCACGACTACGGCGCGTGAAGGGTGCGGTTCCTTTGCACGGCCAGGGCCACCAATGAAGGAAGGAAGGTTCATTCTGGGTACCTTCCGTTCCGTACGAATGCGAGTACGTTACCGATCACGCCAAGACGATCGTCTTCGCGTGATGTTTGGTACATGTTTATATAGATACCACACCGCTAAATAGGTATTACTGCTCGTTAAATACATTGAAGTCTTTCACTAGGTGCGGAAGTTAAAAGTAGTGTGGGTCTAAAAGTGTTCCAGTGGTGTGGAAATTTAGAAAGAGGAGTGTCACAAATTTCAGGTGTCTTCCTCGTTGACAAAGGTTCAAAAGTGGGAATATAGTATCACCTCATATAACTTCAAATTGCAACATTAATAAACAAATTAAACATGAAATAGAGATGAAGCAAACAATTTTATAAGAGAAATATATATTTTATGTATCTAATTTATTCAACAATTTTAATAAAATTAATAAAAATACATTACATTTATTTAACCAGTTTTGATAAAATTCGGGACTGAAGATGTGATAACTCACAGCTAACATTAATGAAATTCTCGAGCAAAAATGTATTAATGTATGTGTGTGTGTATGTGTATGCATATTAAGACAAATATAATGAAATTTATGTATGGAAATATGCTACATTAAATTGCCAATTTTAATGAAAATTTTTTCCTAAAAAATATATTGCATTAAAATACGTAGTCTATTTTAATAAAATCCCTAGTACACATTCTACGAATAAATTAAAAGAAAATGGTAAACACGAGTTAAATAAAATAGCAGTTATTTTTCAATAACTCCAATTTGAAAGAAAAAACAGCTTCTACAGTTTGGTTTAAGTATAAGACGACAAAATAATATTTATTAGGTTCCCAGCTCCGGTTCAAGTTTTTAGTGAGGGGAGAGCTCTTTTCGTCCCCTTTTTGTATTCGTTTCCCTCACTGTTTCCCATTCCTCTGGAAACATTTACTCCTCCCTAGTGCCTCTTTTCGGTAATATTTCCTTCGACACGTCACTTTGTCTCACAGTTATAAACAAATCCCCTCCCTCTGTGATGCGGTTTGACAACGACTGTCTTTCGAGTAAAGTGGCTTAAGTCTGTGAGGGATCTTGACACCCTCCCTCTCCCAATCTTTTTATTTCTTATTACTCTATATAATGAAGTAGCGAAATCCCCCCAAAAGTTCGTTATATGGAAAATTCGTTATATAGAGTTTCATCTTTCAATTTTCTTCATCAACCACATAAAACAAATTTTAAATTCATAAACACTATATATTTAAAAAGAGTAATTCTTCTCTCACACCTTTTTTTTTTTTCGTAAATTAATAATATTTATTTTATATATCTTACCTGACAAAAAGAAAAAATGAAAAGAAAGAAAGAAAAACTACAAGGAAAGTTTCTTGACGCCTTTATCCGCTTCCTAAAGATTTTCTTTTCTTTGATGCTCAAGCACTTACATAGGTTTTGACATTTTCGAGCTACAAGAAATGAAGTTACCAGCACCACTGATCAACATTACAAATGAATGGAAACTACTTCAAGGACACGGGGACACGAGCCAAATCCATTGAAGGCGAAAGGGGATATTGAAGATGTTTCCAGTGAACTGGACGATGGGGTTAAAGGTTGCACTTCTTGGATGAAACGCCCAAATATATTAGGATAGATAGATAGTACCCCCCTTAGATAGGTACCAGCTAGGTACCTAATAAAACCAGTTCAAGATTTATGACCACCATAAAATGAATAACTTGAAAGCTCCAGAAATACTTTAAAAAGTCAGGAAAAAGTTGAATCACAAGAGAAAAATTTCGTTACATTGAAAATGCACTTGGCTATTGGGAGGTTATTCTACGAAGAAAATCGTGAAATGTTCTTGGTTCCAGGAAAAAGTTTGCTATATAGAAAAATTCGCAATATAGAGGCTCGTTATTGGAGCTTCGACTGTATATAGTATGTAATTCCTTTACTTCGCTTTATTTATTAATTTTTTAAAAATGTTTTTATTTGACAGACATTGAATTGTTTGTAAAATCTATTATCTCAAATAAATAATTCATCCTAAATTTTAAAAATTTGGTAAAAAATGAAAATTAGTTTTTATAGAGGTGCTTTTTGTAATGTTAAGTTTTGATTTCACTTCTGAATGGCATTCCGTATCCGGACTCTTCTGCTCCAAAATTCAATGAATTCATTAAGTAAAAAAGAAAGTAGGGTTAGGAAAAAACAATACAATTGAAAAAGCTATATTTCTTTAGACAGACCTGTTCCTGTTCAACTTTTTTTTTATTCTTTATATATGGATAAATTAATTATTATAAGCATGCATATCGATGAGAGTGCTCCTCAATCTTAGTTTTAGAAATCCATAGTGGTTTAGAACTGTTCTATGGAAACAATTAGGCATTTTATAAAACCTAATGGACAAACAAGTATTGATAAAGTATAATTTTAACTAAACAGTTCCTGCATTAATTAAAATTAACAGTTATAGAATGGGTATCAAATACGAGAAAGCAAAAATGTATGAAAACGATTAACAAAAATTTTCATATCTGTGTTACATTATTTAACGTCTCCAGCTCTATTAAAAATAAGCTTTAAATGTGAAATACATATATATTTTAAGAGAAAATTAATTATTTCGAAGAAACTATTATGCTGGCGTCAGCGATGCTTATTTTTTGGATCTACCTGTGTTTTAAAAATATATAGTAATATTGTTATAATGAAGTGAAAAGGGGAAAAAATATGACAAAATATTAACTCCATTTTTATAATCAATACAGAATATATTCTTCGAAACTTGTTTTTAAATGTAATTGATATTATTATGGATTGTAGTTGATTATTCTTTTTATAGTTTTTATATTTTCTAACAGAAGCAAAATGAAATCAGAATTTGATTAACAAAAAAAAAAAGTGACAAAATCATTTATTTTGAGTTAGAGACAACTGTCTTACAATCAATCGGTAACGATTAATATTTACGTAATCAGAGTATTCATAAATTGTTGTATAAATTATAGCAATATTTTTCGATAATATTCAGCTAATGTAGCGTGTTACCAGCAGGGCAAATTTGTGACAAATCTACGAAACTTTATCACTAACCTTCTGAGTCGTCCTTTTTAGGGAAATTTAATTCCCTACCTATTTCCAATCAATTCAAAAAGCGGACAGGATTCCTTGTTATATGCAGATTAGATAAAGTATTTAAGTCAAACGGAATAGTAAAGTTTGAGCAGTAGGAGATAAGAGATTGAAGCAGAAAGTTATAGTGAAGTTAAATTGAAGATTTCTTGTTGGAGATAATTTACTCTCAAGAAAGAGTTGAGATTCCATTGGTATTATTGATTTATAATTAAAGTCTTATTAAAGTTTTAGAATTGAGATTAAAGTTAAATGTTCAATAGGAACATTAATAAATATAAATCTGAGATCTCTTATCGTGGTAACCTCTGCGTGATCGTTATGTAATTGTTAATTAATTTGATCATTAATTAATTAAGTTAATTTAAAAGGATATTACCTCTAAAACCTCATAATACTAGTTAGATATATTTGTTAATAAGTCTTTGATTCTATTTGGATAAGATAACCAAATAAAGAAAGTTGTTTATAAAAAATGGCTACTGGTTCTTACATGACTCCTATTTTTTTCTCGTTCTCAAAGTGAGGTCAGGAGACCTTCACAAATTCATTAACTTGTCTTATTCAAATTAGCACTACAATGAAGAATATTCGAAATGCATTCTATCATTTTTTGAGCTTTAGTAGAAAAGAGACCTCGCCAATTACATTCATAGAAAATACGCGAAAAAATTATTTTTAATATTTGCATTAGTTTCATTGTATTTTAATATATTTTTCGTTTACGGTTACTGCATCATAGTTTCTCTCTCAGTGTTGAAAATATTTTTATCTATATATATATATATATATATATATATATATATATATATATATATATATATATATATATATATATATATATATATATATATATATATATATATATAGCGTAAAAAAATGAAATTTTCTTCCTCTTCAGCTTCGAACCTGGAAACTTCCGTTTTATAAAGCAGCGCTTTAAACAGCCATGCTATATTAAATATTTATCTATAAATAAATATCGTTGTGAAATATTTATCTATTGATAAGTACTTATTTAGAGATAAAAAAGTGAATTATTTGTGTAATATATTAGTCTTACGTAAATTGTTGCTATACTTTGTTTCGCTAACATTTTTATAAACAGGGTTTCTCCCCCAGGAATTCAGAAATTACTAACAAGAATTTGATTTTAATTATGCATTTCTTAAGATTGGTGATCAGTATCTTTAGAATTAAAAACCACAATTACATTTAGTATGAAATATGGAACCAGAAAGGCTTGCTGTGTAATAATCATGTGCATCTTTAGCACAGGATTCAATATTTGGTGAAGACCTATAGATTATTTATATCAGGTTGAATTTTTGAGCCATTTTCATTTTTAGAAAAATATTTTTGAGGCCTTATCTTCAAAGCCCTAAGGCACTTGAAGAACGAGACTAAACTCGGAACAGTTTTTTACCTGGAAAAAGTATTCATAAATAAGTTTGAATATTTATAGTGTAAATATTTATTCATTCAGCTATGTGTGCGTGCATCCTCAATAATCATAGATATTTTTACAAATATTTTTCACTTAAACATACTATGTATCTAAAATTCCATTTGCCATGACTATATAGAAGACCATTGGCGCACACAGAACACATAACATCTCTCTTATGGGGGGGCGACATTCTAAAAAACAAAGAAATCAAAACACAGAGTACTAATTTCTGTGGTAAAAATTAAAAATCTGTTAGTACATAAGGAAAGGAGTTGACCCCCCCCTTATACACCTCTGTAGTAGTCTGAATATGGAATACATACTAAATATATGGAAAAAATATTTCGCTTTCATATGTAAAGCATAATGCATAAAAATTAAATTCCTTCATTCCTATATTGAAACTAGATTGGAAATTATTTTTTGTACTATATTCCAGTTCAGTTTCGGACTGCATTCTCTCACGATAAATTAATATAATATTTTAATAACTGAATATAAATATATAAATATTACGTCAGAATATTGTTATATAATAATAATAATGCATACATCTATCTTTGAGCCTTACACATAAAAGTACATTGTAAAATAAATCGCTGCTAAAGGAAGTAATTTTCACTAATGCCTTTCTACAGTCTTGTTGCAATATACAGGAAACGTCTTTAAACTCACACCACTTCGCCTTCTAATCTCACTTCATAGTGTAACTGAACACTGAAACTAGTTTACACTCGGAGGCGCCAACCGCGCCAACTACGGATCAGAGGTTAGCCAAACAAGTGGAGGAAATCTGACACGGGGTCAAGTTATCGGCTGTCATCCACGTGTCCTGGCCCTTTGCCGTTCACACTTTTTAATGAGCAGAGCACCCATAACCTTTCACCTCTTCCAGACTTCTCCTTTTAATATCGTTTTATCAGCACTCCGGATAATCGTGGTTTACAATATCGGGTGGGATAACGAAGATTTTCGCTCATGTTGACAGCCGATTTGCTGGCCTACACAAGGGTGGAAGGGGAAGAGTCACAAATTTAGTTGACAGACGACTGTCTTAGGGTTTCTTGTGGAATTTTTTTGGGAAAAGTCTTTTCCATGTGTGTGGAAATTTTGATATTCGTCTCGTCACTTGCAAAATGAAAAAGAAAAATAAGGAAGTGGTTTTATAGGAAGAAGTAATTGCTGCAATTGGGGCTAATTTATTGTTCTGTGTTTACTTTGAATTCAAGTATTTCTTAAATTTTTTGCATAGATTTTGTCAAAAGGAGATCTTAATCAGGGACGTCTTAAGACTTCCTGAGACCCTGGGCCCAGAGGCATGACGGAGAACATTAGCCCCGCCCCTCCCCCCGTTAAGTTAGGTTTTGGGCCCTCAAGTTGGATTTTACAAAGGATAGGTACTTGGCGGCAGTCATGCTTTGGGCACCCTAGAACCCTGCTCTTCCGCACGATGCGGGGTGTACGTTCCACATCCGTAAAAAGTAGGCCCTGGGCCCCTACACAAATGTAGGGCTTACCTATGACCCTTAAAGTACACAGCATAGGATTTTAAATACCCGTACAAACGAAAACCCGAAACAAATAAATGCGCATGATTTACAATCGCACATACCAGCTCGACTGATTACTTCCTTTTGACTGAATGAGTAATGATTGTGTATGGTGGTAGGCCTAGGCCTGTGCGTGAACGATGGTCATCACATGCAGCCAGTTGACATATCACCCGAAATTTCCAGTTTCTCGGATTATACAACTGGAAATAGCATTTGACATTTGAAATTATTCGAATTATGATTTTCTTAAGACTGATTCGAGAACGAGACGAGGCCTCCATTGTGGCCGAAGCCTTGAGCCCAGTTGGCCCATGCCTTAAGGCGTCCCAGCTCAATATTCACTGACTGATTGCTTTTTTTTTTTCTTCTTTTTGTCGTACTTCAAAGAAACACCAGGCCTAAGAGGACAAACATCGTAATTCTGAATCGCAGTCAAGTAACGAAAATGCCATCTGAACTGTCATTTCACTCTTCAGATTTCGAAGTATTCCAAAGCAAGGACTTTGAACTTTTTGACAGAGTTAGCATGCATCAGTCTTTCCACAAGGATAATTTTTAGTGGAACCAGGATTTGAAATCATGATTCGACAGTGGCGCACACAAGGGGAGGAGGGTCAGGGTCCGGACCCCCAAAGCCCTTTTTTTTTCGATTGATTATAATTTTAAATATATAGTACGTAAAATTTAATTAATTATTAATTTATTAATTAATGCTAATTATTTATTCAAAAACTACTTTTTTACTGTGTTTTGTTCTTGAAAATCGACAAAATCAAAAGGAGCATGATACAAAAATGGTGAACTTTAGCTCCCGGACCCCCCACCTCTTTGAAAAATTCCTCTGTGTGCCACTGTGATTCGGCATAAGCCCATGATATCGGCCACGAGACCATAAACACGCGAATATCGCAGCCAGAAATTCTAAATTGAAATACGTTAGTTTAAGACATCTACTTCCCTCCCCATTCTAAGATATAAATGACTTTTTTAGATGCAATCTATTCGCAAATTCAAATAGGATTTTTAATTTGGTCCGTGAATATTTTTTTTAATATTTTGTAGTTCTGTATGTTACTATAGTTATACTTTTATTTTACTATTATTTGATAAATCACTGTTTTTATAACATTAATTTCACCCCTCTTCTTTAGATTAAAATCTACTAGAATAAGAATATAATTTCTTTTTCTGAATAATTTTTTTTATAAAAAAAATGAAGACTATTTCACCAATTGAAATTGCTGTTTTTTAATGCTTTTGTCCTTATAGATGCGATTTCAAAGCTTTTGTATTTTTTCATAGAAATTCTATATTTCCTATTGGCTCTCTCTTGGCTTAATTTAAAAAAATGAACAAAATTTTGCATTTAAAAGAAATGAAAGCCAACAGCATATCTGACGAAAAAGCTTTCTAAAAACTTTTTCTGAAATTCTCAAGCATCATTACTTCAAATACATTTCACCACAAAAAATTTCATTTAAAAATATATATATATATATTGGCATACAATTTACCAGGAATAGAAAGTTTGATTCTTTTTCATTAATTGAAAGCAGAAATCATTTCTAAATAGATGAAAGTACCGAAAAAATGCGCTCGCATTACGGCTAGAGATTCTTTTTGCTTAAGAATGAGCTGTAAAGTTGAATGAGTCTGGCTGTAATCTAATATATTTGCATTACATTATTTTAAATTTTATGAATCCACACAAAGCTACTTTAAATTCAAAAGAGTCATTTTAGGTTATATTTAACTCAATAAGGAGCTACATTAAGTTACTTGTATTCTTCTTACATGTTATTTTAGTTTTTAGTTTTTAAATAAAGCTAGTTATATTTAATTTTTTAAGTATAATAACTTCGTAGAATATATTCAAATTTTTATAAAGCTCTAACATATATTATAAGACAGGAATAAAAATTAATATGAATTAATTTTTCTATTAAACAGATTACTGACATTATGACCACAAAAACGCTGAAAGAAATTGACGTCGAAAAAAAATTACTATAGTTTAAGTTTTGATTTCACTTTCCATCCAATAATTTATTTTGCAGAAATTTTAAAAAATGAACAAATGTATATATTAATAAAAAAGAAAGGCAGTCTTTTCAAATGCTTAATTTGAATTTATTCAATCATATATGATAACCTGCCTAAGAAGTTGCAACTTATTCTTAAACTTCAGTTTCGGCTTTTAACGGGAAAATATTTATAATATATTATGGAGTTATACACACACACATTTTTACTTAAAAATATTTTGTCTCAAAAAGTATTCATTTAGCGTATTATAACTGTCTGTTTTTATATAAATATTTTTTTCGTCTTATGAAATTCACAAAATCAAAATAATCATAATGTAAGTCTTAGGGCTGGGATCTTTTAATTCTGGATAGCAATATAACTTTAGTTCCAAACAATGGGCGTAACGGAGATTATTGAAGCCTCTCTGCAAAATCAAGGGGATTTTGCTTTAATATTAATAAATTGGTAAAATAAGTACTTGGTGTTTGTCTTAGGTTTGGGGCCCCTAGAATCCTCTTCCTCACCCCTCGAAGCGGCGATTGCGAGGTTGCAAGTTACGTCACTAGTTACAAACGTCGCGATAGGCAACTCTGAAATCAGTAATACATACAGGCACTGGCGTAACAGAGAATATTAAGCCCCCTGCAAAGTCAGGCTTTCGACACCAAGCTAGATCTTACAAAGGATTGTAAAACCACAACATAACATAGACTTTTGGACCCTTAGAATTCTGGCAGTGGCGTAACCTAGAATATTAGTGCCCTCTGCAAACTCAGGTTTTTAGGCCTTAAGCCCTATACGTGCTTAGCATCATTCAAGCTTTGGGCCCCCTAGATTCCCTGGGCTTTCCCACAATTCGGGGGCGTAGCTACCACCGCATCAATTATACGGGGCTCCCGAGCTACAAGAGCCCCCAACATCAGTGGCGCACATAAGGGGGCGTCCGGACCCCTCCAAAGCCCTTGATATTTTCCGATGGATTAAATTTTACGTACTATATAACGTAAATTATTTGTTATTAATGATTAATTTTATTAGTTAATACTAATTATGTATTCAATAATTAGTTTTTACTGTGTTAGGTTCCCGAAAATCGACAAAATCAAAAGGAGCATGATACAAGAATGGTGAACTTTCGACCCCGGACCCCCTCCCTCTTGAAAAATTCCTGTGCGCTACTGCCCAACATGTATAAGCAAAAAAATCGTAAAATGTTAATCAATACTCAATACCAGCAGTGTAATGCGGTGATCCGCAACCCCGGTACGCGGATTGTACCCCAGTCCGTGGATCAAATGGTGCATAGCCGCCTAAAAGAACATTAAACTATTGCCATTTAATTTAAAGTGGTGAATTTCTCTAGGATTTGCGCAACTTTCAGGGAAATCGTTTTTATTCCACGTTAAATCACTTTCATTCATTTTTGGTGTAACTATATTTTACTCTGAAGGCATATTTAAATGTAACTAAATTAAAATTGTTAAATCAAAACAATATAAAATATAAGCAATCAACGTGTCCCACACTCAGCGGGGCGCGCGTAAAATTATCAAACATTGACCGGTCCGCTGCGATAAAAGGTTGCGGAGCACTGGTGTAATATACACCCTCGCATTGTGGGAAGCCAGGAATTTTAGGGGGCTAAGCCCTGAACGATGCCAAGTACGTATTTGGGCTTGGGGCCCAAAACCTGATTAAACAAGGGGGATCTAATATTCTTCGTTACGCTACTGATCAATACTCCCATTAACAGAACTCCCATTTCAAAAAAGAGCCCCGAAGAATTTTGATACTGAGTCCACTCAGGACTAGTAACGCCAGTGGGTCTTCATTACATGTTTGTGACATTACTGCCAGTTGATAAAATAAAATTGTCCCCAAAAAAGAAATTCCCGAGTAATGAGACTGAAAATTATGAAAATAAAACTTCTTTTATATCCAATCCAATCTGCCATAAAGGAGCTTTCAATGACGAACATTTTTCTGACATTGAACTATCTTTGAATATGAATTTTTATCTAGAATCATTTTTCTATAATCAGAAAATCTTAACAACCCGCAAATATTTTTATATATATTTTTTTAAAGCTTGAATAAAAGAACCCATTTTTAAGGGGTTTTTTAAAAATATTTTGCGAATATAAGACTATCTTCAAAACAAGTAATTGTTATATGTTGAAAACTATTAAAAAAAGAACTTTAAAAAATACTATATGCAGTTTTCTTTTTCTCTCAGAAAAAAAAAACCCTTTAAAATCTTCATTGATTTCAAACATTTTATTTTCATTTAATCTTCCTTTTGTCTATATAATTTCTATGCAATATTTAATAAGTTACTACAATTGTATTAAACGTTTTGATTATAATTAAGATTTATATGCATGCAGCAAGAATAATACATAATACATAAATTATTTGATATATTATGAATTACTGTATGCATTAAACAGTATCAAATTAATTAAACGTATTTATATACGGTTTAATGTAAAGTGTTTTTTTCAGGTATAGAAGTTTAAGTTGGCATTACTTTCCAAAATGGCGACCGATTTAACAGCTGTCAAAGTGATTTATTCTCAGTTTGGTTTGGAAATTCATCAAAACGATCATCAAGCAAGGCGTAGATTCGTCGAATGGGCCCAAAACGAGATTGCCGTTGTTCCCGATTTTCATAAGCGAATTTTGTTTAGCGATGAAGCTTCTGGTTGAATGGCTACGTCAACAAACAGAACTGCCGCATTTGGGTGAAGCTAATCCACAAGTGTATGTCGAAACACTGTACATCCAGAAAAAACTGACTGTTTGGTGCGCTTTATGGGCTGGTGGAATCCTTCTTCAAAAACGATGAAGGCCACAACGTTACAGTCAATGGTGATAGGTATAGAGCCATGGTTACTAACTTTTCATTCCTGAATTGAACAATCATGATGTCCAGAAGCTGTGGTTCCAACAAGACGGCGCAACATGTCCACACAGCTCGTGCCACAATCGATTTATTGAAAGACACGTTTGGTGACCGCCTAATTTCACGTTTTGGACCTGTGAATTGGCCTCCAAGATCTTGTGATTTAACACCGCTAGACTATTTTCTGTGGGGCTATGTAAAGTCATTGGTCTATGCGGATAAGCCACAAACGCTTGACCATTTTGGAAGACAACATTCGCCGTGTTATTGCCGATATACGGCCACAAATGTTCGAAAAAGTCATCGAAAATTGGACGTCTAGATTGGACTACATCCGAGCTAGCCATGGCAGTCCTATGCCAGAAATCATATTTAAAGTATAATGCCACAAGATTATCTTTCGAATAAAAAGAAATTCATGTCAATCGAATAATACATCGTTGTTTTATTGCAATTTAAAGTTCTATACCTCTAAAAAACGCACCCTTTAGTTCAATTCCGAATTGAAGCACGTAAAAATAATTATTAAACGTATGTAATAAAAATGCGTGTCGATGCTGATTATTACTGTGAAACATTCTTAAAATATTTTTGCTCGTGCCCTTTAAGTGTAACATGAAGAAGTATTTTAGTTTCACGTGCTCTTTTGCTACTTAATGATTCAAAGTCCTTCCAGTTTTCGTCAAAGATAATATAAGTGGATGTAATTTAGAAGCCTTAAGTGATAAGACTATTTGAAAACTTAATCTAAAATATTTACAACTGGAATGATAATTTACTAAAAATAATTTCGTTGAACAATCATCACGTGAAAAAATATTCATTTATACTTTCAAGTTATTCATTTATTACAGTTTCCAACATTTTGTTCTCAATTCAATTTTACAAGGATATAAGGTAAAATTTCGGTTTAATATGTTATTGCTTCATAATAGGCCTTCAAGCGGTGGCGTAACGTATATCGCTGCATTGCGAAGCCCCGTGTTTCTAGGGGCCCAAAGCCTGACTGACCCCATGTACTTATTTAATCAATTAAAAGATATTAAGAAGGCAAAACCTGACTTTGCAGGGGAAGCCCTTATGTTCTCCGTTACGCCTTTGCATTCAAGTTTTATAAAGAAATAGTGGAAGATGACGTGTTTAGTCTAAGTTATTAGAATTATGATGAGTTAATGTAATAAAAAAACCTACACCAGTAGTGCACACAAGGGGGAGGGTTCTCGGGTGCAGACCCCTCCCCCCAAAGCTCTTGATATTTTTTTTCGATTGATTATAATCTTTTGTATATAGTACGTAAAATTTAATTAAGTGTTTGTTATTAATAATTAATTTTATTAATTAATGCTAATTATTTATTCAACAATTAAATTTTTGCTGTTTTTTTATCCTGAAAATCGATAAAATCAAAAGAATATTTTGGACAGCGTGTTGGAGCATAATACGAGAAAGGTGGACTTTCACCCCTGGAGTCTATTAATTCATTTTGGATTAAAATTAGAGGTTATTATCTCATAATAGCCAAAAAGCTTTAAAATATTGTTATAATTTCTACTTATTTGCCTGAATTCGAATTTTCAGCATTAACAAACATAAAAATGAAAGAAAAAAATCGATACTTTAATTGTAGATGACGAAATAGGGGTGGCATTATCATTTTTATGACCCAATGTAAACGAAATTATCAAAAATCACCAAGCTCAAATTTCGCAGAAATGTATTCTTATGATTAATTTGTAATTAATTACTCAATAAACATTTTCTTGTCTCTGTACTTATTATTTTATTTTAACATTGAAAACTATTATCATAAACCATTTTTACACAGTGCATAACAACTAAGTAAAATTCTTTTAAACTTATTTTATGGTTAGTGTGCTGCCAAATTTTGAAATTGTTAAAAGTGCACCGCAACAAAAATAGGTTGACAATCACTGTTGGTAAAGATTTGGAAGGTGGAAAAAAAGAATATTTCAAGCCATTTAACTTATTAAGAGTTATTTTGAAAGTTTATTGCATGAAATAAAAACAAAATCTTTTATTAAAAAAAATATAACATTTTTTTCAAAAGGAAAACGAAAATGCTGTATTTACTTTAACATTTAAGAAATGCATGTTTTATTCTATATAATCTAATAAAATATTCTCTCTCTAGAGCTTCTCAGATTTTATCTATAACATACATGTACCCCTCATGGTGTTCAACTATTTAATAAGAAATGAAACCAGAAATTTTTTTTACCAGAATTTAATATTTATTAATGAATTTCCCCCTCCTAACCAACTTAAAATAGCGGCTTTGGACTGCGTTCCTGTTTAAAAAAAAACACTCCTGCTTTAATTAAATTGTTTCATAAAAGTATTCACCACCGAAATCTGGATGGGAAAGCAAAAATTAAAAATAAATAAACAAATAAAAATGTCTCCCAGCACACGCTAAACAAGATGGAACGAGGCAAGAAGGAGAATTTTAATTAAACACATTTTCCGTCAGACTTACCACATATAAACACTTCGCGTTTTTTAATCTAAACAATTGCCTCTATTAATCTTTCAGCGAGAGTGTATTTTTATCGCCTTATTAAGAAAGCAGTGGGGAGGGGTCTGAGTTTTCTTTATAGGCATACTTGAAAAGTTATCATGATGATGATGATGAAAAAACTAAGAGAGAGATGAGCTCTTCGCGCTCTTATCAGGTCTATGCGTAAACATCGTGAGTGGTGTTCGTCTTGTGATGTAACTATTCAAAGTTAATATTTTTTATAGGATTCTTTTTTTAATATATGGCGCCTCGAAGGCGAAGCGAAGAGTGATACAAAACATGATTATCGCGTGGTTTGGTTCATAGATATCAGTGATAAGTAAATCTGTTTATCAGCCTCATTTACGTTAACATTAATTGGATTCATCGTACGACTGGAGAAGAGTCTAATTTTTAGTATCGGATGTGCAACTGAGAGTGAAATAACGGCAGGAAATGATAATTGAGTGTCTATAACCTACGATACCAGACTTCAAAAGCGATTTTTTAAATCAAAGCTGCGTTGTTTGTGTTTTTTCGAGTCAGTGTCATGACGTTTGCTGTGTAGATTTTAATTTATTTTAGAGAGCTTAACAGAAAAAGAGATGTTTTCTGATTGGAAAAGTCTTTGTTTTATGTAATTTGAATAAATGAAAATCAGATACGAGAAATTTAATTATTTGTGAGCTTGAAGGAAAAAATATTTCAATTTTTCAACGTACTTATTCTAATCACTGCAGATTAGGCGACTAATGTAAAATCTCAACTGTTCTAAGTTAAGCGCTAAGTCAGCGCTTCTCAAACTGTGGGGCACCCCCTCCTTTGGGGGCGTGATAACCTCATGGCAGAGTGCGATCATTTCAAAAAGTCAAAATAAAAGACTTGAAAAATTGCAAAATTACTGAAGGAAGAAAAAACAAAATACATTCTGAAATAATAAAGTAAAATATACATCTATATTGATATTTTATACTTTATAAATGCATCTGCACTGCATAATGTATTTGACAATTAATTTATCAATACTAAGTTAAAAACAAGATTAATAATTTCTAGTGACTCCCATAGGTTTGTCATGTACAAAATTATACGCAAATTTAATACTTATCTTAATAATTTGTACAGTTTATAATTAAAGTCATATTGTAGCTTTTTAGCATGTAGCTTTCAGCACGTTATTTTTTTAAATCAATACATTGTTATTTTATGGAGAGGGGGGCGTGATGAAAGTTATAATTGAAAACTGGGTCGCAAGTGTTGAGAAGTTTGAGAAGCACTGCTATATTTATAAAGCTCCAAATTCCATTTTCAGTCAGAAAAAAACATCTGCTTACAGTTTTAGTTGTAATTTTGAATTCATATGATGTATATACCATACAATATATCGCATATTTACTTCTAAAATATGTAAAAATGCTTGAGAAATACCCTGTATGAAAAAGAAAGGTCATGCTTTGTGTGGAACAGTCTAAAAAAAAGGTCAGGGTGGGCAAATAGCGGTCAATATATATGTTTGGGAAGAATTTTTCAAACATCAAGATCAACAAAAGTAAATAACCGATATAGTAGGGTATACGATAGTTATTTACTTTTAAAAATATTTTCGGCGATAAAATAGAAATTGCTAAACTCAATGAAATACTAAAAATATATTAAATACTTAAACGCTAATACATATGAAATATTTTTTGTGATTGTACTTTTTCTTTATGCTGATAGTTAAAGTTTTCTTGTTATAAATTTTTTATTTCTTTTTTGTTCATTCGAACATAAAATAGTACCTTTCTTTTCGAAAAATGATTGCCATGTTGTTACCTGAAACGGCGTAAACCTATACTTTCAAGCTGCAATTTTTCAATTCTTAGGTATATTCGCTACATAACGCGTACCCCCCCCACACACACACCTTTTTTTTTTATAAAGAAACATAAATGTACGCGTTTCATTGAACGCGTACATTTCGGGTTTCAGGCCATCTTAAGCTCTGAAGTTATTTATTCCAGGTACTATTCGAAGCTTCAGAAAAAAAATAGCATATTTCTAGAACTACATTCCTTTAAGTTCATATAAGTAATGTCATTTCTCTTAAATAAACAGTTTTCAATCTACGTCGAAGTCTAGTTTTTTTCAATGGTCTTTATTTTTTATTTTTGTATTTTTAAAGCGCTCATTTTTATACCCGGCGTACGCTCACCCGTAAATTTCTATCTTTTTTGTGTGTGTTGTTCAAAGGACGCGTTATACGCCCGGATTTTTACGGTAATTTTTTTACTTAAAAATGAAATAAAAATATTTTCGTTCTTTAATTTTTATGCAAATACAATTTTTCTTAAACCGTATTCTACTTTACAGAGTAAAACATTACCAATACGTTATTTCACACAAAGCGAGCGTCTTGCCTATGAATGTTTAGTTGTCATTTCAAAATAGCAAACATTTGAATTGGGCGAATCAAATTATAATGATCTTCTTTCTCTGCAAATAATGGAAGAAAAAAATTATAGGTAAAGGCTGTAGCTAAACTATTTATTATATTTGAGGAACCCTCACTCACCTATTATTGAAGCTTGGAGCGAAATTTCAGATATCCTGATCTACCTCGTAATTCTGCTCAACGGTAGATAGGCATTTTAGACAAAGCCCTATTCTAAACATCAACGCCAAATCAATGCAAGGTTTGAAATCCGGGCAGATTTACATGCATCACCTTATGGAATCGGGAATCGATCCCGATGCTGGATTAAAATTCGCTGGGCACGAGCTCGAGGCTGTGACTTATTGACTATCACCGTCGTCAAATTTAATTAATTAATAATTAAGATATAAAGTTATACTCTGATTACAATGGCTATTTTTCTCTCATAACTTTAAAAAAGCATTATATTGAAATACACACCTGGAACATGATGCAGATTTTAAACAACGAAATTTTTTAACACAATTCAGATTCCTGTCGTTTTAACGTAGTTTCCTGTAGTATTCCTGTGTTTTTTTTTTTTTTTAAATATTTTTATTCATAGTGTGTTTTGGAAATTTAGAAAACTTATTTTCCTTTTAACACTAAAAACTATATATAAATCTCAGTTCTTTTTAGAAACGAAATACGAAGCAGAGTGCCGTAACATTACACCCCCATCGGGGGCTGCAAACAAGGGCTCAAAACCTGACTTATTCCAAGTACGTATCTTTTGTAAGATTCCGGTTTGGCGTCCAAAACTTGACTTTGCAGAAGTCTAATAATATTCTCCTTTACGCCACTGATACGAAGTATATATCATACAGAAAACAGGATAAAAAATAATTCAACAAAAATTAGCAAAAACAGTAAATGAGAGATTCTCTGGGTACTTCAATGAAGATTATATATATCATAAAATCCGGCGTATAAAGCGCAGTTTTAACACAAAAAATAAGATCGAAATTTACGTTTGCGCGTTATATGCCGGGTATAAAAAAAAGAGAAAAAAAGATGGGCATAGAAAAAAAAATTCTTATACGTATTTCGAAATGCTGTTTATTTAAAACAAAGGACATACCTTATGAACTTTAAATGTTGTAGTTCGAGAAGTATACTATTTTTTTCAAAAACTTGGGATATTACCTCTAATATATGACTTCAAAACATAAGAGCATTACACATGTACATTTCAAGTTTCATCGTAAAAAAAGGGGTACGTGTTATACGCGACAAATTTATCTAAAGATTAAAAATTGCGACCTGAAAGCATAAGTGCGCGTTATACGCCGGATCTTACGGTAATATTAATGAGGAATTTTCTTAATTGATAAATAAATTGTTCCATATTAAATTATCCTCAGTTTTTGTGTGTATCCTTCATTTCAAATTCTAAAATTACAATGTCTGAGAATCGAACGACCATGCCGTATAGAAATTGTCTATATCAGTGATTCCCCAAAGTGGTCTATATCGACCCCCAGGGGTCTACGCTGGCCTGCAAAAGGGTCTACATCGGCAGGGAAAAAATTGGGGGGGGTCCATGAAGTGTAAATTGGGGTCTATGATCGTGACTCATTTAACCAGTTCGTACTTCTAATTTTAACTTTTAAAATGAATAGAAGGGGGTGTTGCATATTTACTTACGTAATATTTTTATTGTAATATTAATGCATCTATCTATCTTGAATAAGGGAATATCGTAAGAAAGTTTTTAATTGCTTTTTCAAGTGAAAAGAATCCAATCTTCATAACAAAAAAACGGATGCTATTAATAGAGGAGATTTAAGAATTAGCCTAATAAAATTGATACTAAATGTTGAAAATTTATTAAAAAACATCAGATTCGCACCTTCCATTAAAACCATTTGTTTATTACTCAGTTGTTTTGTGTAACAGGTGCTTGATTTCAGTTTTATTAATAAACGTTTAAAATTCAGATGTGTTTTGCTTTCTTAAGTTTTTTTCACACTCAGTTAAAAACTTAAATCTTTTAAAAGTACGTAGCTCTGTACCAGCTATCAGAAACACATTTTAAAATGTTGAATTTGTAAAAATTTAATATAAAGTAAACAGGTCTACCTCAAACCGGAAAACATCGCAAAGGGGGTTTATGAGATTAAAAAGTTTGGGAAACTCTTATCTAGATTCATCATTCAGGCTTATGGTTATTCTACGTTATAATAATTTGTCATTGGTAACTTTTTTTTCTCTTTCTAAAAATTAAATTTAAATCTGTAATATGTTTGTAAGCTTTTTGTCGATATTTGAGATTCCAAGTTTTATCAGCAAAACGTACAATCAAATCAAATACGGGGGCTGTTTCAAACCATTAGTTGGCAGTTCAAACAATGATTTCGTCGCTTTGCATCAACTCACATCTCTGCCTTCTGCAGCCAAAACTACAATTTTTCATCCTTTTTGAATTAAATAACTATAAATATTCCCCTAATCGTCTTGTCGACGATTCTCCTTAGATAAACATTCAGTAATAACCGCAAATCAACATCTTTATTCTTTACATTTATCAACCTTAACCGTTAGGTAAACACAATTACCGTAAGCCCGAGTAGAAATTTGCAGCCTGTGTGTAGAGAACAAAATGGTCATTAGAAAAAATAGCGCCTGCAGACTGCGCCCATCGGAACTAGACAGTGACGAATGATATAATGACAGGAAGTGTGAAAATTTACACTTATTGAAAAGAAGGTCTTGCCTATCATTAGACACAACCATCAACTTATATATGTTGCTTATCGTCATCTTATCTGTGACCAACTATCGGTTATTACGATCGCAATCACGTTTTTAGCAGGCGATGCATTCGTAAAAACCTGTATTTCGACATACGTTCTCTGGTGTCTTTTTTTTATGGTACTTTCGGACTGTGTTTGCACGGAGTGTTGATTATACTTTTCTCGAAGACTAACCATGGGGTCTTGTCGAATAATTCAGTTTTACGTATTTGGTTTTAGAGTTAATCTCTATTTCCTTTTGAAATTGTATACCTTTGAAAATCACATTTTTAGCGCTGCAGGATCCAGGAATATTGAAAATAATAATGTAGTATTAGTTATGAAGAGAAAAACCAAGTTACAAAAAAAAAAATCTCAACAATTCTATGTATTGATTCTTATCTTAAGGCATTAGGAATTATCGCTGTCATCTATTGATGCAAATTTAATTATTTTTGTCCATGAATGTCAATTTGATTAATGATAAATTTATGTGAAGAGCATGTTTTAAATTATCCGAAATGGTGTTCAAAAATTTCTTAAGCCTGAATCTTTCTGAGTTCAACTTTCGTTAAAAAATGGAATGTCTATTAAAAGAAAAAATATATTTGAAGCGTTATCTGAAGATTTTAAATTTCTTTAAAGTGATTTTTATCTATGTAAAAATAACACTGTGCTACTTGGAGACTTTAACAGTCTTTAGTAACATTATAGTTAATTTCATCTCCAGCAATTCTGTTAATTTTTCCAATCCCCTTATCATCAGTAGCTCACACAGGAATTTTTATGGGTTGGGGGAGTCCCGGGTCGAAAGTCCACCCCTTTCTAGTACTTACAGCAAACTATGTATTTTCATGCATTTTTGTTCTCTTTACATGAAACGAAAATGGCTTAACACGGAAAAATTTCCTTTCTGGAATGAGTAATATTCGATAATCACCAACCACGCAGGCGAGATTTAAGAGGAATGTGAAATGAAAGAGAGGCGGGGGTTTAACATGTTTCGTTGAAGGGAGACTGACTTAGCTTTGAAATACCAGTGGCGCAGCAAGAGAAGTATTAGCCCCCTGCGAAATCAGATTTTGTTCCCCATCCATGATGTGGGGGCTACGATCCACCACTGCATCTGTCATCAGTTGGCTTTGGAATTCGGTGACGGGTGCATCACAGTACCAGTAAAAATCAGAGTTTGGTTCGTGGTTTTTTTTATACTATTTTAGAAGAATTTTTTTACAAGTACAATGGTAAATATCTCAGAGGAAAAGCAAACTGCTACTTCATTTAAAATGAAAATGGAGTTTCTTAAGGCTGTTGAGCAAAAACAGAAGACGAAAACGGAAATTTGTAAAAAATTTGGTATTGCTATATTTTGTAGAAAAAATTCCTGTGAATGTTTTTGTTTCATTGATTTTTTGTCAATTACATACATACCTATGTAAATAAAATGTACTCTAACAAACTTCATTTCTTATTATATATGTTTTGGATTTTTTTGCAATATCCTTTAACATAAAATTCTTCTAGCACTAAAAAGTATTTCAATCTCCCTCAATTTCGTGTTAAGCGATTTTCACTGCAGTTTTTGATTTTTAACACAGCTTTTTTCTTATGGTAGAGTATACTGACCACCATCCATAAGGAAATATTAAAAAATAATAAGCTTAATGCTTTTTATTTCTTTTGAATTTTATATTTAGGAAATATATTTCGTAAACACCACAAACTGGGAAAGGAATTGTATATTATAGCTTTTTTCATTCATAGATGACAAAATACAATAT
>BMAU01003629.1:0-12778 GCA_019973935.1 Trichonephila clavipes | reverse complement strand
TATTAATTTTTGGTAACTTAAAAATTGCTAGATTACATCACTTGAGACATTTTCTGGGAAGACACTCAGAATTATCATTATATACATATGTTCTCACAGATAGCTTCTTTCTAAGATATTCTTGTAGCTTGGTTTGGTTTCGCAATATTTTGTCTCCGAACCTTCCATCTCAGAGGATCTCGATAGGTAAAAGCAGCATCCGCTTTATCAAATCCCGCATAAGTTAATCTCAAGTTTCTCTAACTTGTTGCGTATATCATTTTTGTCGCAAAGTTTGCACTTCATTTTTATCAATGAAATTTATAGTTCTTGTAAGGCAGCCTTGCTCCGCCGCGAAGCACTGTAGCCGTTTCGGCATCCATTAATTGATAAACGAAATATGGATGGAATGAATCCTAAAGAGAAAACCAAAGTCAAACGTTGAATGAAAATATAAAATAGTACTTATCTCTTGTTTCTCTGAATCGTTGACGAATCCGTCCGGTGCCTCCAATGATGCCGCAGGTTGAGTTCGAATGAATAGCCAGAGATGGAGATAGTACTTTAAATCTTATATTACAAGAAAAATAAATATTTACAGTTAAAGTTTACTACCTCAAACGGTGCACAATGCGGTTAAACGAAAATCACACCTTTGAAGCTGCGCCGCGGATCGATGCGAACGCTGACCTTGCGTCCTGTCCCCACGTGCTTCAGCTTACAGAACGTCCCCGTACCGGTTCCAAAAAGTTCCGTTGGGTAGGAAAGCGGGAAAATCTCGCCGCACTCAGTTACAGTTGGGAATTTCTTCTAATTCCCAAAATTGCTTTAATTGATTGTCAATATTTGTACCATTAATGTGAAGATATAGCATTGAATTTGAGTTTAAAGAATCAGTTAATTTTGCCTGAAATTAGGAAACCAAAAATGGAATTTTGAGCGATTAAATTACTTTGAGAGCAAGTAATTTGCCCAGGAAGCAAAATGAAAAAAGTAGTCAGATCCGAGGAATCATATCGATATTGTTTGGGATAAAATTTCGGATCCGCTAAGCGGCATTTTTTAAATGAGAGAAATAATTGTTTCATTTATTTTTCCGTTGGTAACGGGCAGTTAGTTTTTCCAAAACATGTATGCTTTAACTGGTAGTTTGACCTTGGGGGTCATGTAACGATACTAAATCTATTTCAACACACCCTCTAGTCATCGCGATTTTAGAATCTTGCAATCCTTTAATTTGAAATCTAGCGTTTTTTCTTTTCAGGCCTAGCAGTTTTTAAACATTTTTCCGAAATGAATGTTGATTCACTTCCGCTGTCCGCCATAACTCGAACTTGACAGTTCTCCCCCAAATATTTTTAATGTTAACGCTTAAAGTTGGTAATAAAGAAAATATATGTTTGTATAGAGTTCACTGAAAACTGCAACTTCTTTGTTTTGATTAGTATCATTTCCCTGTCTGGTTTTGACCTTCAGCACGATGAGATTTATTTGCTGACATTGCGTAATTTTAAAATTATTATCATGTAATAGCGAATGATGCCTTTTCTTAAAAAGTGGCAAGTAAAGTTGAATTACAATGTGACTCAGTGTGCCTATCAGATAAACAGTTCATACATAATTTTTGTTTATTAACAAGTTGTTTACGCTCTTTAACAGACATTTCTTTAAATTTAGAACATTTGAAAACAAGATGATTCATTTTACAACAAGAAAATTTTAAACTATTGTTAAATTTCGATTTATTAATATAAGGTTGCTTTTTCATAAGTAACATTTTTCATTATATAGTTCTAAATATGTACATCTGCTACTAAAAATTCTATAAATGCTTCAAATGTGGGAAAATCAATATTATTTGAGAATTGCGCCCATTCTTGGCGCGTTTTAGGATCAACATTTTGTAACAAAATGTAAATCAACCATACATCTCTAGACTCTGCTTTAGTATCAATAGATTTAAGACCTCCTAATTACTTCGTCGGAAGTATCTGCTATGTTGCGTAAGTTGTGAGAGTTAGTATCGTTAAAAGAAGGTTGTTCCATGAATGTTTTAATAAGTGAAAAAATGATTTGCTTCTTTTTATCATAACGGGCTAATAATTTTTTCAAGCTTCGTTATAAGCAGTTTCAGTAATAGGAATATGCTTAATTATATTTTGCTGGTTCTGACAGCAATAAACCTCTAAGATATTGAAATTTTGTATATTTGATAAACACATATTATCATGCACTAATGATACATATAAATCTTTAAATGAAGGCCAATCTTTATAATCACCAGAAAAACGCTCAATATTAATTTTTGGTAACTTAAAATTGCTAGATTTCATATTTGAGACATTTTCAAAGACATCAGAATTATCATTATATACATATGTTCTCACAGATAAATTTTCTAAGATATTCTGTAGCTTGGCTTTGGTTTCATAATATTTTGTTTCGAATTCTTCCATTTCAGAGGATTCGATAGGTAAAGCAGCATCCGCTTTATCAAATTCCGTATAAGTTAATTCAAGTTTCTCTAACTTGTTGCGTATATCATTTTGTCAAAAGTTTGATCATTTTTATCTATGAAATTTATAGTTCTTGTAAGTGCAGCCTTCGCTCTGCCGCGAAGCACTGTAGCCGTTTCGGCGTCCATTAATTGATAAAACGAAATATGGATGGAATGAATCAGTAAGAGAAACCAAAGTCAAACGTTGAATGAAAATATAAAATAGTACTTATCTCTTGTTTCTCTGAATCGTTGACGAATTTCGTCGGTGCCTCCAAATGTTGCCGTTGAAGTTGAGTTCGAATAACAGCCAGAGATGGAGATAGTACTTAAATTTATATTACAAGAAAATAAATATTTACAGTTAAGTGTACACTTAAAGGTGATAATGCGGTTAAATGAAAAATTACACCTTTGAAGGTGCTGCGGATAGATGCGGACAAGACCTTGCGTCTGTCCGTTGCGTTTCCAGTTTACAGAATGTCCCGGTACGGGGTTCCAAAAAGTTTAAGTTGGGGTAGGAAGGCGGGAAAGTATGGCGCACTCAGTTACAGTTAAGTGAGGAGTGTAGGAAACAATACTTGTACAGTGATATAAAAGTATGTGGAAATAGCAAAAAATTGAAAACTTGAATTAACTATGATTTTCAATTACCTTAGCTTTGATATGAAAATGACATCAAACAATACTTAAAATTAAGAAATATATTAATTCAGAGCTTTTCAAACATTCAATATTTGTGACCCAATTTTCAATCATAATTTTCATCGCAACCCTTCCATACACTAACAATTCATTGAAAGCAATAATTATGTGTTTTGATACTAAAACTACCATACGACTTTATCATAAGCCACGCTAATCATCAAGATAAGTATTAAATTTTGCATATTTAAGTAATACATATTTTTAATAAGTTACTTTTAAGTAATAAGAAAAGTTTTATGTTACATTTTCTTTTTAATATTTAAATTGGAACAGATTGCAATGAAAGTACAACGCGTGTTTTTATTATGTAAGAATATATTTTGTTTTGCTTCCATTCAGTACTATACTTTCGAATTAATTGGGACAAAAGATTAAAAAAAATGAACGCGGTTTTTTCTAAAACGTTAGCTTTTAATCATTACATACCTTAAGTAGACAGAAAAACTTCTATATTAGAACGAAATATATCATCCTGTAGTAGAAATGACCTCTTCAACTCGTCTTGGTATTCATTTCACCAGTGCATCGCACGTCGTGGAACCACACTTGTAAAGTGTTCCTTATCATTTGTTCAGTTGCCCTGCGAAACATTTTAGCTAAACGATTCTTGAACGAACGATGCCATAAATTCCTAATAGGATTTAGGTCCGGTTGATTTACAGGCGAATTAAGCACTTCTATTTCATTTCCCTGCATTTCAAATTGTGACAAGAAGCCAAATCACGTTGAAATGTTCCATGAGTGTAATAATTCGACTGTGTAACATTTATATACGTTTGACAGAATTCATCACGGATTTAAGGGGTCACAGGGGTGTTAATCTTCTATTTTTTCGAATTTTCGAAAAATATATATGTTGTTCCTCATTTTCTTTTGAACATTTTGATACCAACCACGTGATAGTACTACAAAAACTTCGAAAGTTATTCGAAAAATTCCAAACAGCAATTTAGTAATAACAATGTTTAAATGGCTACATGCCACACCCACTTATTCTTGATTTCCGCATATGTTTATTTTTCTGTTTTTAAAAAGCCTCATGAAATATTTTAAACACTTGATTAATTGAGAAGGAAGCTTGCAACTCAACACACACTTTTTTAATGTGTTTTGATTCTGTTTTGGTAATGCTAGCACGTTTGTTTGAAATAACGTATCGAAATTCAAAACAGCGTTGTTTAAAACCGTTTATCAAAATTGAAAATTCTCGATTGAAATGGAAAATACTCATCGTAGACCTTCAAGTAAACGTCCTAAGAAAAGAAGATTTAGAGGGAACCAAATCATGAAGGTATGTTCTCATACATATGTTGCAGAAAGGTGTAAAATAAATAAGTGTGTTCCGGTAATAAAATCTCAGGATATCAGACTTCATTAAAGTCAAATCTTGTTAAAAAGATAAGTGAAAAAAAAACTTCAAAGGATATCGTATTTTTGATTTTATTTCAACTTTTAGCTCTATTTTATCAGTATCATGTTGTTTAAAATGTCATAAACCATTAACAATTAATGAAAAGTCCACTCGTGGTTTATGTTCGAATTTTGAAATACGTTGTACTTTTTCAAGCTGTGAAAACACTGGGAATAAAAATAATGCTTCAGAAATTAACAGAAGATCTATTTTAGCAATGAGATGCATAGGCCAAGTTTTTTGAGTCATTAAAAACCTTTTGTGCTGTAATGAGTCTTCCTAATCCTGTTGAACAAAAATCATATGATGTTATTAATAATAAACTTTCACGTGTTATGATGGAAGTCGCTGAAGAAAGCATGAAAAGGGCAGCTGTCGAAGATAATTCTTCGTCACCTGATAACCTTTTAACGGTAAGTAGTGATGGTACCTGGAAGACGAGAGGACATGCATCGTTGATTGGAGTATGTACTGTAATAGGGGCCGAAACAGGTAAGGTTTTGGATAGGGAAGTGTTGTCCTCATTTTGCAAAGGATGCGACAGTTATAAAGGGGTAAAATTTGGTATCAAGTACAATAAATGGCAAAGAGCGCATAAGATTTCATGTAGAAAAATTATTCTGGCTGCTGGTAAGATGGAGGTTGACGGGATGTTGAGGATTTTTAATCAATCAGAAAAGCTTCACAACCTGAAATATTCGAACTACATAGGAGATGAGCGACACAAAAACATTCAATGCCCTTTCTGAAAACAAGCCATTCGGCGATGACTATCTTATTCAGAAAATAGAAATGTGTAGGCCATGTGCAAAGAGAATGAGTACAAGACTTAGGAAGCTTAAATTAGTATATAGTAAAAAAGAAATTATCTGATGGTAAAACTATTGGCGGTAAAGGTAGGTTAACTGATAGTTTTAATTGATAAACTTGCGCATTACTATGGTAATGCTATTCGATCAATTCTACTAGTGTAAAGGAAATGCGGAAAGCCATTTGGACTGTTTGGGGTCATTCTTGCAGCACTGATGATGAACCACTGGTTTTGTCCTACAAATCCAAATACATGGTGTAAGTATAATGCCGTAATTAATAATAATTTACAAAATTATAAACACAAACCCTCAGTTGCTAAAGCTGTTCGAGATGTAATTAAGCCTGTATTTGCAGATTTATCTCATCCGGCACTCTGAAGAAATGTTTAGGAGGTAAGACACAGAATCCTAATGAAAGTTTAAATTCATTAATTTGGAAGTTTTGTCCTAAGACGATTGGTTCTAGGCATCAGATTGCAGAGATTGCTGCAAATCTAGCAACCAGTGTTTTTAATGATGGAAATCAAATACTTATTACTATTTTAGGGAAATTTGGCTTGAAAATTAACAGAAATGTTTGTGTGTCCCTGGCTGAACGTGACAATCGTCGAATCTTTACGTCAAGACAGAGGCGCTTAGAATCATCTTTTGAAGCTCGCAGAGCCAAGAAAATTAAAAAGAGTAAAGAAATTGAGCTGTTTCAGGAACAGGAAGGTATATCTTATGATCCTGGAGCATTTTAGCGTGTAAGTTTTAAGATTTATTTTCTCAAATTCAATTTTAAAACTTTAAAAGCCCTTTCTCAGTTTGTGTTTTTTTCAATTACGCGCATTGCGTTTCAAAAACTATCATACTTTGATGTATAAAAACTTTACAAAGTTATAAATTCTATCATAATCTTCAAATCCTAGCTATTTATAGTATTATAAATTTTTAATTTTTTTGAAATATTTCAACAAAATTGAATTTTTTAAAAAAATTTTAAAAAAATGTATTTTTTATTTTTAAAAATATTATTTATTTTTTTTTTTATTTTTATAAGATAAGCTAGCATGTAATAAGGATATATTTGACTTTATAAATCAACTTATTGCTAGTAATTAGAATTATTATTGCAGAAAATATCATGCGCGTCGTAAAACTCACTATTTGTTTCTTACAAAAAATTTTCTTATTTTTATGTGCTTATTATTTTTAAAATTATGATTATATTTTAGATATTTTATACTTTTTGAAACTTTATTCCTTTATAAGAAATGTGTAAAAGAATGAAATTATTTCATTTTTAATCTCAAAGAATTATTTCTAGTCGAAAATTGTTTGTATTTTGTGCTCTCGAAACATTTTTAACACCCCTGTGACCCTTAACCATTTATGGTGATAAGTGTGGCAAGCCAGCAACGCTTTCCACCCGCAAAAGTGCAAGCATTGCTTCTGTCATGCTTTTTTCCCTATTAATAATGGAAACAAAAAATTGAATGATCAAATAGCTCAAAAATTTAGAAGCAGGATTATTTTACTGGTAATTCAGAATATTTGACTTCAGTTTTATTTAAAAGCAAGGAATTCATTTTAAAATATAAATATGTTTTAGCTAATACACATTCTTAATAGTTTTGGGCTGAGGCCCGTTCCTGGCCATGCAGTAATAAAGCCCTGTTAACATGTTACAAAAACTGATTACTCTAACGAATAATTTTTCAACGATAACAGCTAGAGCAAGAATATATTTCTGGATTTCTTGACCTTCATATAGATGCGACAGGGCACTCTCATTACATGTATGATTTTCTACTGAGTAATATTCTCTCTGTGCTTATATATTTTATGTCTCGTTTCCATGTGTATGCAATGTAAATTTTTTCTACATGCATTCCAAGTTTTATGAAATTAGGGAAATGACAACACTCAAAAAAGTTTTGCATATTTATTTTTTTACGAATATGTTGCTATGAATTAATATTTTTTTTTTTTTGTTTTTTCAAGTGATTCAGATAAAAATATATATTTATTTACAAAAACTTGCATTAAATGTACATATAGACATTTTTTTCACGAAACAAATTATACATTCACTGAACATTCATAAAAACTCACCCGCATTCTCTCATCTACAGTTTGTGGCAAATAGATATATTGCGGTCGAAGCTCTGCAAGGCCTGCAATACTTATCAAGCATCAAATCGCTCTGCAAACGTGGATGGCTGACTTATGCTGTGTAAGTAACCCACATTAATTTGACGATTACCAAACGCAAAAAAAACGAACAGCCGCCAGAACTTTTCAGCTGCAGTCAAAGCATGATTTCGGCCAGTCGCAGGATCTAACTTCGTACGCAGTCATTTTACAAGCGTCTCGATGGTGCCTTTATAAAATCTGTAAATCTACGACGGAAATCATCTTCATCCAGTTCATCTAAATCGTTGTTCCGATGTTCAGGAATGAAAACCGACCTTCTTTCAATACTTTCAAAGTTTCTAATCCTCAAGCAAGAAAGAATCGAAGTGGTCGTCCATCTTTGTTTTACAGTTTCGCGAGATCGAAATCCTGAGTTACCCTCCGAAATCGGCGAGTAAATCCGCGGGTTACCTTTTGGATGAATAATCCGTGAGTTTGGCGCGATCCGCAGTTGAGAATAACGATGTTTCGCCAATCTGCGAGTTACCTCCGGTTCAGGGATAACTCGAGGATAACCCGCGATTGAGAATACGACCTGACGAGCGCAATGTACCACGTGATTATCAGTGTCCAATCACAACGAGTTTAACATCTCGCGAACGCATAACTCTCGGATCGGTAATCGTCAAATAGGGGTTGAACCGCCGACTGATTTACGAGTCTTTCGCTTATGTAACTGCTCTAACTACCAGATTAAATAACGGTCGTACTCAATTGGGCGTTATGTCACTCGAGTTATCCCCGAAACGGAATAACTCGCAGATTGGCGAAACATCGTTATTCTCAACTGCGGATTGCGCCAAATCCACGGATTCATTCAAAGATAACCCGCGGATTCTACTCGCCGATTTCCCAGGAGGGTAACTCGCGGATTTGTAAACAAATATGGACGACCGCTTCATTTTTTTCTGTTTGAGGATTTAAAAAACATTGAAAGTATTGAAAGAAGGCCAGTTTTTTTTTCATTCCTTAACATAGGAAGAAACGTTAGCAATTCTCAATACACTTTTTTTTTTCATGATTCAGCTAAAAATTACGTTTGATGTTATGATTTAATGTTATACAAAGAGAATTCAAAACTCGTATTATTTAAAATTTTGATTTATATTTGGATTGTATACGAGTATATATATATCATATGTATATTTTTTTTTTTATTTAAATTTTCCAGCAACCTCTTGTAGTTAAATAGAATGTTTATTATGTATATAATCATTAATTTAAATTACTTCTAATGTCTAATAATGATTCTTAATTCATGATTTCTACTAAAATCTTAGAATGAAAATCCAGTTTTTTTGGAAGAATAAATTTTAATTGAATCTAAAAGTTACATTTATCTAAAAACAGAACATATGTTACTGAATCTTTTCCAATTCCATCTAACAAAAGTAATTATACTATTGGTATTAATCTGATTTTTATTTTTTGTCACAAAACATTATATATACACACATACATTTATCAATGTTTTTACAATATTATAGAACAGAGAACAAATTTTACATATACAAAAATATTTACAATTTTTCAGAAAAGAATATTTGATAGCAGAAAAATTCAAAACTAACTATTCCTAATGACATTTTTTAACTTTCACTTTACAAAAAAACCTTATTCAATTAGTTATTATAGTAACTAATAGTAAATAATAAATAAAAAATATTAAATATAATTTTTTAAAATGAAATTATTCTGAAAACTTGTGAACATATTTTGTACATTTTGAAAATAGGTATAATAAATTTTATTGAAGTTAAAATTCATTATAAAAAAATATGACATCTTCATACTTTTAAAAATCAAGCAAACAATAGAATAAATTCCAGCCATAATAATAAATAGTAATAAAATGAAATTCTGACTATTTAAATGACAACAAAGTTCATTTCTTCAAAACTAGTGACTTTTCCCACAAAGAAAGCATGAGAAATAGAAGTCGGATGTTTCTTCAATTAGTTTCTGCTGCAATAAATAATAGAATTTAGAAAAAATTACATAAAATGCATATTATTTAGTATAATTAAAATGCATACATTAGTATTGTTAGTTTAATATTAAAATATGCCACTACCGCTTTTGATACATTAATTTTTTACCACACTACAAATTATTCCTCTAAAATAAATCTTATTCATCGAAAAGAAATTTTGTAAGCTATTGCCTACTTTTTAAAAAATTTTTTACTTTTCTGTAAGTCCTTCATTATACATAAATTTTCATACAATAAAGGGGATTATGCACAGTTTATAATTTAATGAGAAATCACATACATTTTCAAAGTTTGATTCATTTGTAAATTGATATTAAACAATGATAATTACTTTAACACATAAATCCATGATTTTGCAAGTTAATTCTTTTTTTAACGGCTTTTAATTAGGTGTAATAATTTACATCTTCTCTTATATATGTGCAAAAGATGTGCATGTCATCTTTATTCTTTTATGAAAAATACACATACATTTTACACAACCTGAGTTATTTCTTTACATAATTCTAATCAAATATTTGTGAGCACAATAAACAAGGGGCCGTGGTCAAAATTCATAGCCATCGAGTTTGGTGCCTCTGAAAACCTGAAATCTGTCATCGTTAAAAGCCCACAGGTTGATGTACTGTGGCAATTTAGAATGAGTTACTAATTCAAGTGTATTGTCCTCGATATTTGACAGATGTTCAAATGATGAAGTTTATTGCAAATAGACCTCACATTGCTTTAGATGCAACATTAATTATAAATTGTATTTGGAAAGAAATTTTGTTCAATTATTGATTCTTTTACTCAACATTTCATAATGTGATTCATATTAGAGTTCATTTATGTAATAAAACACAAATCGCTATCAAAAATTCTATTCAGAATAATACGGAAAATTTAAATCAAAAAAGCTAAATAAAGACAAAAAAATCCATGTACACTTACTCCCTTTGAGTTCCTGATAAACAGCAGTATCATAATCGTCGTTTTCAATCGTATCTATACGGCAATCGTTCAATGAGGGCACCCATAGCGGCCAGCAATTCATCTAACGATGTGGTCGGTAATCCTTCTTTGGTTCCCTTCACCAGTTTTGTTTACAAGTTTAAACATTTTAAAGTTCGTTTTTTGCGATTTTTATTTTGCAGCTCTTTCGAAACTTCGTTTGGAAAGCTGCCTGGGGTGAAATCAGTAGTCAAGCAATCCCGTGCTTTTTCTTTTTCTTATTTTCTCAACTGCGCTGGTTATTTTGCAATGAATAACATCTTCTATTTTCAATAAGATTCCACTAGAGTACTTTCATTTGGCATGCCTTTTAGTCACGAGAAGAAAAAATAGCTGAACCGAATGTCTTGCGCCGAGATACATGAAAACAATATACCACGTGATTATTGTGTCCAATCACAACGAGTTTAACATCTCGCGAACGCATAACTCGGATCCGGTAATCGTCAGTTCGAGAATAAGAAAAGGGAATACTCGGGGAGTTATCGTCAACAAGGGTTACCCAATCCACGAGTTTTCTTTTCAATAACTCGCGATTGAGAATACCACCGTTAGAACGGAAACCATGCCCCCTCACGCTTTTCGGGAAACTAAACTGACCCCAAACCACACCAGGAGTTTTCTGTTGAAGCTAGTGAACTGCAGAGAAAATGTACCACGTGCAATTTCTTGAGGTGCTTTCCGAAAGAAAGATTTTGGATTTAGTCCCTAAGATAAAAGATCAAAATATTCTGAAGGAGCTGGGGAAAGAAGAATATATTCAACTGATTCTTCTTGTGAAGGAGCGGAAATAGATTTTTAATAGGGGGTAATGTTATGGGAAGATCAGTTGACAGGAAATGGTCACCCGCATTCTGGCTTAGGTATCCGGACACGTTCGGAACCGTGATTTTGCAAAACCGCATAAATGGATAATTTTCATGATATTTAGTGTCACTGATTAGAATACATGCCTAAAATCTCCGTTCTTAAGAGACATTTTGACGAAAAAATTATTTAAATATAATATTTTGGCAAAATGATAACTTAGAATAATCTTTTTCCAAATGTTTCTCTTGTGAAAAATGCTTCTATTATAATAATATTTTGTATATATATAGCTCAGACCTCTGTACAGGCTCAACTAGAATTTTTGAAATATATATCTTAGAAGTGGGTTTATCCATGTGTTTTACGACAACAGGGGAGAAAAATTTTAAGAAAATACGCCAATAATTTATTTTCAATGGTTGTAACTTAAAAAACTAATGTGAATTTTTTTAAAAAATGGTTCAGACTCTCTGGAAAAGAATTTACTTCATATAAGCAAAAATATTATTATTTTAGAAGCACTTTTATAAAAGGAGAAACATTTCGAAAAAAGGTTTTTTCTAAGTTAATTTTGCTAAAATATTGTATTTTAAATAAATTTTTCTTGACAAAATGTCCTAAAACGATTATACATGTATTCTAATCTGAGTGACACTAAATATCATGAAAATTATCCATTTATGCGCTTTTTTAAAATCATGGTTCCGAACGTAGTCGGATACCTTTAACAGCTGTTGAAAGTAAATTGGGCTGGACGGTATTTGAAAACAGAAATTTTGTGGAAAGATAAATTTACACCAACATTGTCTATACACAGGGGAAAATATCCCCTTGCAAAAATCTGTGTGGAGTTTGAAGTTTTAGAATATAACTAACCTCTCAGAGAAACTTTTAAAGAAAAGAGAAGACTTATCTGACTATATATTGGAGAAAAAATGAGAATTCTCACCGAAGGGAGATATGAAGTAAGAGACTTCCATGGAAAAGTAATTTAATGAATTTATGTGATAATAAGGAATTAGCTTATAAAAGGCATGAAAAAATGATTAACAAATTAAAATGTGGTAATTCTTTTCGATGATTATCAAAAGCGTCTTCAGGGAATGGGAATCTACTGAATTATAATTGATCAGCGTGCCTGAAATAGAATTAAATAATAAGTGTCATTATCTCCCCCATAGGCCAGTAATAAAAATTAAATAGCCAGACAACAAAAAGTTCGACGTGTTTTTCATGCTTTCTGCTTCTCAGAGAGTAAAACTCTCTTTGAATGAATGTCTGAATAAAGGGATCAATTTGCTAGAAATGATTCCTGATATTCTTGGTCGTTTCAGAATGTTTCCAATCCGAATTAGTGCCGATGTAGAAAAGGCATTTTTAATGCTATCCGTTGCTCC
>BMAU01003626.1:0-20260 GCA_019973935.1 Trichonephila clavipes | reverse complement strand
TTTTTATTGAAAACAATTATAAAATCCCCGTGCGCCACAAAGTATCACACGGGGCTTACAGAAGTAAGTATTAAACACACATTCAAGGGAAATAAATAATTAAAAAATGAAGTTAAGAAGGATTACAAACAGTTACAACAAATTTACAGAAATTATTGAAAGCACTTCTGGTGGAAAGAAATTGGTGAAAATTCGGTGGCCAATTAATGTTGAGTCTCTTGAACGCCAGTCTTATGATCTTTCTCTCTCTGACATACTTGGAACACAAAAGGATCACATGTTCTACATTTTCCTCGCCACCAATATTACAGTCACAGAAAGATGAAGGAGCTAAATTAAATTTGTTCAGGTAGCTTTTGAGTACCATGACAGTGAGAAATTGGGTTAGTTTGTAGTTAGTGTAAAAATGATGACATGATAGTCTCACTGACTATTGGTGGGAAAAATTTCTTTGTTATGCTTCCCTTATTAGAAATAGAGATATTCTTGGTTCAAGACTTCATCATTCTTTCATTCGTGATCTTCTTGTAAGAAAACGATTTGGGAATATTAACGTCAATATCAATTTTTGCGCTTGGTTGCGGCTTTTTAAACCAATCGGCTCGCTCATTTCAAGAACGCCCGTGTGTCCGCGAACAAATGCAAAATCTATTGAGATGTTTTTATCTCTTAGGCTTTTTAAGTTGCTTCTGGATCTCGACGATTATATTGTTAGATGAAGAAATACATTTTAAGAAGAATCAAGGGGAGGAAAGAGAGTCAGTACAGATGAGGTATTCTTAGTTGACACTATTTTGTTCAGTGATCCATTTAACGGCGAAATTTAAACATAAAAGTTCAGCTACAAAAACTGTGCATTCATCACGAATTCTAAATTGAAAGTTCTCGGATTCAACACCACTCCTGAACACAACAAATGCGAAACCAACTCTTCCATCTATTTTACTGCCATCAGTATAGCAAATAACAGGGGAAATCTTCACCATGCTCTTGTCACTAAATTGAACAGTATTGATGGCATTCCTCTCTGAAGGATGAGGGATAAAAAATGGAGACAGAATACAATCATAATTAGAGATGGAAGAAGCAGAGATTTACCCTCAAAAGCAATATCATGAAGAATAGTAATGTCGATTGGAAGCCAGAAATAGCATAAACTGAGTCGTAATTTATTGTGCGATGACCACATATGACCAGCAAAGTATCATATAACTTTGTATGCGTCACGAATACTTAAATTCATCTTTCTTTTAAGTGCCTCGCCCCAAACTCTAGAGCCATACAAAATGAAAGGCTCGATTCCTTATAAATGAGAGAGAATGTACATTGAAATTTATTCGAACGTGTTGCGGGAAACAATCGGTGACTCACGCTGTAATTTGTCACATTTCTCGGATATGTAACTTAAGTGTTGCTTCAGTGATGGAACCTTGAATAGCTGTTTGCTTTACCATAGTCAAGGGAGTTCCATAGAGATATAGCTGAAATGCATCATAGCAAACGTTTCGTTTTTCAATAGCCATGAATCTGGTTTTATCAGGATTAAATTCCAATTTAAAACTTTTTGACCAGTCAGAAGCCGAAGTTCAAAGCTTCCCTGTGCATGTAGGAAAGTCTCAGAAGATCCCTACCTTGGGAACAAACTAAAATGTCATCAGCTCTACTTTTGGCAACTGTTTTCCAGTTTTTGATCCTTAAAATATTTATATCTCTCCATCTTAACGGGGACCTACCCCGATGTCTATTTTCCATGGGCTTTGCCAGAAGATTTTCTTGCAGCAATGATCTTCATTCGTTCTATCGGATGACCCGGCCCATTTAACTCTCTGTAATTTGACAAATTTTACAATTTCAGATTTTTTAAAATTTTGTACCGTTCTAAGTTATTTTTTATCCTGCATTATCCATTCATTTTGATCCCACCTAGAATGCTGCCTAAGATCTTTTTCTCAAAATTCCCAAAGCTTCCTCGACACGTAAAGTCAATGGCCAGAAGTCTCTGATACATATGTCCAGGAAGATCTTATAAGACTTCTGATCCCTTCAATATCAACAAATAGGGGTGCCAAATACTGAAAATTCGGCTATTAAGTTTCATAAAAGTGCTTCGCCCTTGCAGAATGAGGTTGTTTGTCTCTCCTGCATCCTGGTTACATTTTAAAGAAAACTATTAATACACTAAGGTACCAGATGTAATCATCCCCTCTAGACAGCCTGTCAAGATTGTAGATGAGGTTCTGGATGTCAATTTCCGAAGGGTTCGAAAAGATTTTCGTCCCTAGATCAAGACGACATGTGAGTTGAAGAACATGAATTGCCCGACAGGTGGAAGCTATGTGGCAATCGATACACCCAGGGTAATCTCCTGCTGGCATCGCCCCAAAATAACTGTGATGTAAATTGTAGGCAAGAAAAATAATTTAAGTCCTAAGCATAATCAATAAATGAATTAAAAATAAACTGATATGCGTAAAATTTTGAATTTGTTGCTAACATGGAAGAAAAATCGAAAGTCAGATTCCCCATTTTCAACTTAGTTCATGATCTAGGAATGAAACAGTCAAGAAGAAAAACTAACTAAATCAGTGCTTCTCAAACTTTCAACATTTTGCGACCCAGTTTTCAATCGTAATTTTCATCGTAACTCACCTCTATAGAAGAACAGTGTATTGGATGCAATAATACGTATTGGATGGAATAATGTTTTTTCACGCTAAAGATGTAGTATAACTTAAATTTTTGTATATGATAAGAGTCCATGGGAATCACAAGTAATTATTAAAATTTCTTTTTAACTTAGAATTGACAAATTGAATTATAAAATACATTGAGTAGTAGTGATGGGAACATAACTATATTTTTATCAGAGTAGATATGCATTTTTTATTTTTTTATTATATCAGAAATGTGTGTATTTTCTTTTGCTTCCTTTCAGTAAACTAATAATTTTTAAAATCTTTAATTTTCAAATTTTCGATCTGCTTGTGTCTGCTCAGCACGTAGAGGTTATCACGCCCCTCTAGGAGGATGCACGCACAGTTTGAGCGCTGCGCTAAACACATATAATTATAAAGTTTTCGATTTGGGTATTGTATAATTTCACAAAAACATGGTGAATATATTATAATAAATTATACTTTTTAGTCTAATAAATGAACTTTTTAGTGGACAAGCGGGGAGCAATAGTATTCCTTTAGCTTAGGGTGCAAAAATGTGTTACTCTGATGCTGAAAATAACCTAGTTTTAAAAGCATTAAAAAATGAAAGTGACCCTGCTGGACACTGTCCACAATGGAAAGTTCCCGGCAAAAAGTTGATACAAATAACCGGAGGATTCAGGGAGCATCTTCTTTCTGCCCCGCTGCACTCATCGATGTCTTCTGTACATGCCGGACCGTTGCGCCCATTTTGCCAGCCAGGATCACAAATACAGCGGTAACGAGGCTAGAATTAGAATAAGTAAAAATCAATCCTTGAAAAAAGTTACGCTGAAGTTAATATAAAGCAAAAAATAGGTTTGATGATTTTTAAGCAGAGTGGAACTTGTAAACAGTTAACATTTACACTGTCTTGAATCTTCTGGAAATGATAGGCATTGAATGTTTTAATTTTAAAATGTTATACTGCTCTTTGGGGTGTACATAATTTTCATTTTGATAAAAACAGTAGCCAATATTACATAAAGTATGTGATATTACTGTGTTTTAGACCAAAAAACATGTGAAAAGATAACGTGGAATAAATTATTATTCTTTCTCATTTTTACTCAGAATAATTATTCAACATTTTTTAAATTATTCTTTAGAGTGATAGATATTAGAAAACAAAAAAAAATCTAAATAATAATGGAAATTAAATGATCAAAACGCGATTAATGGTTAAATTTTTGAAAAAAGTGGGCAAAATTAATCAATTAAAAATGAAATAAAAATTAATTAATACAACAAAATAAATAAAATTGTACGGAATAATATAAAAAATATATATTATACTAGAGGACCCGACAGACGTTGTCCTGTACACACATCTTAAATTCAAATATTCTAAATTTTTATGAATAGCTCTAACAATCTGGACCGTTTTGAGGTAAAATTTGTATTAAAAGTTATTACAATGTCTAACGTCATTACATGTACGGTTATCACAATTCAATCAATCGATGGCTGATGAGTATGTGTATACTATGAGCGAAGTTAAATGTAAAGGCTGTGTGAATAAAAACTTAAACTTGTTTTAAACTTGGTGAAAAAGTTGAGACTCAAAATATTTTTATAACAGGTATATTTATTAAATCGTACATAAACTTAATTTATTCTAATGCCATTAGATGTACAATATTTTTGGTTAATCCTTGAAGGGTATAAACAAATAAATTCGATGGTTTTCCAACTCTGGAACACGCAACATATAATTGGCCGTGAGAAAGCAAGAATTTTCTAAATTTAAGCCACAAATCTTCATTGTTTGACCTTGTGACTTAAAACTGGCATATCAAATGCCAAGCGAATGGAAATTGTAAACGTTTAAATGGTATAGGTGAATTTGAAGGAATCATTGGGATCCGTAATAGAAGTACAACTTCACCTTGATTTATTTCAACAAAAATATAACACGAAATGACAAAATATTTTCCTGAAATGATCACAGCACCAACTGTCGGGACCAACTTGAATTATAAGAAAATGTTTTTGAATATTCGATACTGCGATCGTAGCGCAGTCTGCCGGATCAATGTCAAACATTCCAAGATCAACAATTTATAAATAAAAAATTAATTAAATAAACATTTCTAAACCGAATTATAAATCTAAACTATTCTCGAGTCCACTGGAACAGACAAAAACTTTCATCAAAATCGGTCCAACCGCTTAGGAGGAGTTCAGTTACATACACACGCACAGAAGAATTACATCTATAAAGATTATTTTATTTGAAAAGATATTAATTAAAAACGCTAAAAAGCGTGAATCGCGCGTCTGGATTTTCGTAACAATAAAGACCGGGTTCGGCCAGTTTGGCTGAAAATCAATTTCGACGCCAACTTGCATCTTTTTCAATTCCTACTATTAGCTCACGATCTCTATACATATTTCATTTGTTTGTTTGTTTATTTATTTCTCTTGGTGGAATTTTCAATCGTTAATGAAATACATTTTAAAAAGAGCTCAAGTGGCCGCGGTAGCCGAGTGGTATAGGTATCGGACTGTGGCTTGCTTTTGTCACAGGTTTGAGCCCAGTACCACTAAAGACCCGCCGTGTAGGGCAGCGATGCACGTTAAATCTGTCGAGAGCTGAAACGTCCTCCCGTGGTGTGGTGTGGTAGTTAGAGAGGGGGTGCCAGCTCAGGTGTCGTCCACGTCACTTGACCATGGTTCAAAATACGTGGTCCGTCGCCAAAAGCCCTCGTGTAGCTGAACAGTGCGACGTTAATATTCAATCAATCAATCAATTTAAAGAGCTCAATTGAGCGGAAATGTAATGTACATGATTATTTTGGATGACAATACAATAATTTAATTATAATTAATAAAAATTAATTAATTAAAAACTAATTATTTAAAAATTACAAATACAGCCACGTTGGCGACTTAGCGACCCTTTTGGTGACTTATGTCAAAATTTGAAAAATTTTCTCACGTGTTAAAGCATCCAGTTGAAAGGAAATTTTATATACACGATTGTTTTGGATGACAATACGATACTTTAATGATAATTAATAAAAATTAATTACCGCTTAATGTTGTGATTCTGCCCATATGTATATGCATATTTATATTAATTGCAACTATTTAATAAAAAGTAGCTAAAATAAATTTTTTTCTTGGTTAATCTAAGTAGGCATTGATTTAAATTTTTTTTTTTTTTTTTTATATTACTTGTGTGTGTGTGTGTGTGTTTATAACAATAGCGTTGTTACAACAATGCAGGTGAATGTTGAGTTGTATTTTTTGAATGTTTTTAATTAATATGTTTTTAACTAATTGCGATATTGGACCGAATTGTGAATCTAAACCATTCTCGAATTTACTTGAACCCACACAAAAAATGTCATCGAAATCGGTCCAGTCGCTTAGGAGGAGTTTAGTGACAAACACACGCACAGAAGATTTTTATATATAAAGATAATACGGAAAATAATGAAAAGTATAACGTTCAAATTGCGATAAGAGGTTAAGTGCATTGTTAAATGGCACACCTGTCCGGGCAGCGCTCTCTTTTCATCAATGCAAGTTCCGTGTCCGCAGAGTTCTTGATGGGAGGCCGTGCTACAATCGTCATGTTGTTGGGTACAGTGAATACCATACCAATTAGGAGGACAGGTGCAGCTGAAATCAACAGAGTGGGATTCAATACAATTAAAGAAGCATTTCTTAAACTGTGGGGCGCGTCCCCCTAAGGGGGCATGATAATTCGACGAGGTAGGCACGAGAAGATTCAAAAATCGAAAACTAAAGATTGTTTTTAAAAAATTATTAATAGACCAGGAAGTAAACAAACAAAACACATACTGACATAATAAAAATAATATTAACATTTGCATTTGTATAATACACTTATAAATGCATCAGTACTGTACAATGTATTTTATAATTAACTTAACAATAATAAGTTAAGAACAAGTTGAATTATTACCAGTGACCACATGGGCTTGTCCTGTATAAAACTATATATAAAATTAACACTTATCTTGATAATTTATACGATTTATACATTGCCGGGTCATCCATTGGTCGCTGGGGTGGGCGTCGAGGGCCCGAGGCATAGATAAGCTGGACCAAACCAGATTTTCTGGTTATAAATTTTGATCCACAAGTGCAAAGAGATATCTGCACCCAGGACCCGAAATGAGCTTAAATCTTCTGGGCTTATAATGAATCCCTTAGCCGTCGTATAAAGTTAAGCTCTCCCATGCCACCGTTATTTATGTATGTGAGTGTATGAGATGTATTGGAAGGAAGAAAAGGAATAAATAAGAGCAAATCCTTCGTAATCGCTGCCAAGGTTCAGTTATTACATCCCAAAGCCTTCGAAATAATTTTATGGACAGCAGAGCACAGAAAAGATCGCACTTTGGAAATACATATATATACGTCCGGGGAAATTAATGCTTTGGCTGGGTGAGACGTTTCTATACGCCGGTAGCATTTAAAAGGATAAAGTCGTATTGCAGCTTTAAATTCAAAGTATAGCATTATGGAATTAAATACATTGTTTTTAGTACGGAGGGATGGAGCGATGAAAAGTATGGTTGAATATTGTGTCGCAAATATTGAAAGTTTCAGTAGCACTGGATTAAAGAACAATCATTATCCTTCTTTAGACTCGAAAGTTAACGCATTTGTATACTTAATATTAAAAAATTCACGTGCGAAATTTTGAGACGAACGAAGGATCATTAGGGGAGCAGAATAGTGTGTCATGCAAGACAATAATTATTTCGAATATTTCGCAATCGTTAATTTTATTGCACTTAACATCCCAAATCAAGCAAACAAACAAACAACGACGAAAGTAAATAAATGTGAGGTTTTTTCAACTTACGAATATCCTCCGACATTGTTGATGCAAGTGGCGCCATTTTGACATCCGAAACTTGTTCCAGCGAATCGAGCGCATTCATTGACGTCATTCTCACAAGTCGCTCCCTATTGGACGAAGCAAATGTCCAGATGTTAGCATAGTAGTTTTTATTAGTTCTTAATTTCTATGCACTTTTAAAATATATATGTGAAATATTTTTATGCATGAAATAAAATGCTACTGTATGAGACAAAGAGAAGTAATGCAATTTACATGAAATTTAACATTTGAAATAAATCTAGTTGAATTTATTTTAGAGGAACTTAAAATCCCACTTCTAGGTCTACAGAAACCGCAATTATATAAAAAAATTTATACAGTAACATTGATTGTATTAAAAGACCAATTTGACTGGAAAGACACCAAGAATGATTTATCAGCTTTTAATATAGACCTCGGGGGAGTTTCAAAATGCGATGCATATAAAATCATTCAACCCCAGTTTTAAATTCTTATTTCAATAATTCTTTTTAAAAAAAATTAACCTTTTTTCAAATTATTGTATAATGCGGCATATTACTCACATTTGTACTTTTAAACTGTTTTTTTTTAATTTTTAGGTGCATTCTACGTATAACGCGTACCCTATTTTTACGAAGAAACCTAAAATGTACGTTCGATGTGTCCTGAATAAAAAAGAATTGAATTAAAAAGATTCATGTAAATATAAGAGGCTATGGAATATCACTTCTCCGTAATGCCCATTTCTGCTTAGTGGACAGTACAACATTCAAATCCATATATATATATATATATATATATATATATATATATAACCATATACATATATATATATATATAACCATATACATATATATATATATATATATATATATATATATAACCATATACACACACATATATATATATATATATATATGTATATGGTTATTTTCAGCACAATAGAGAAAGATTGTGAATCTTAGTATATACCTATAATGACCAAAAGCAGTAAAAATGACTGCATTGTGAAAGAATAACTAATGTGTAAAGAAATTTGTTTAACATTAATTTTTAACATTTTTTTATATTATTAACAGTCATATAACAAATTATTAGTAAATATTAACAATAAAAAAATTTACTCACGTATATTCTAAAAAATTCTAAGAAATTGTGTCGTTATATACATACTTGTTTTTCTAATCGAAATTAAAAAGCAGTCAAAATGACTTCTTAGGGCAATCTAGTGTTGAAAGAAAACCAATGCTAAACCTAATTTCCTGTACGGTATTTTCTTTCATGTGCACGATATGAATGTATGAACGAAAACGATAAAAAATTGGAGACAGAAAATGTTTATCGAAAGTGTCCTGGTGTTTTAAACAACCCAGAAAATCTTTTAGTTTTGTGCACGTGCAATTTAACGGATAATAAGAAGAAATTGCTGAGAGGTAAATGATTGCTTCGGCCTTTAGATGTCTGCATCAATTAACCCTTCAAAGCCAATTTGAAATGGCAGAGGCTTGGAAAAAAAACATTTACAAGAGGAGGCGAAATGCAGATATAGAAATCTCTTTTTCATTGTTTTTAAAAGTTTTACAGCTTCCATTTTGATACCCAGCATAGCGCACCTTTAAGTTGCTATCTTATTGATTGTGTTAAAAATGTGCGTTATGCACTAAGTAATATGCGTTTGCTTTGGATCTATGGACCCGACGCAATTCTCTGATTAAAATTTCTTTTTCTTAAATTTATTTTTCAACGAACCCATGGTTGACTTCCATGTCTTTCCAATAAAAAAGTCATCTTTTTTGCAAATGTTCTCTCTAACATAAATTGTATAAATGAGCAATATTTTTGGAAAAAATATTCAAAAAGATCAATATAAAGTGACTTGTTTGATTGAGCAAAGAAAAATCTTTGTTCATTTTCAGCCCTTTTTTGTAAAACGACGGGGTAATATTATAAACTTCAACTTACTTCCCAATTCGAAGGACAGTTGCAAATAAATCCATTATACGTATCGACGCAAGTACCTCCATTTCTGCATGGATTGCTGTTGCATTCATTCTCTGTCAATAACTGAAGGGAAAAAAACAGAATCAAATAACTGCATTGAAGTTGTAAACATCGTATTTTATTCAATTTTTTAAAGAAAAACTTAAATGGGTTTTTTATGAAAATTCAACTATGCATGCATATCATCAAATATTTATTATCATACAATGCAGCCAAATCAACAGAATATTAAAAAAGAGGAATATATATTCGTATAAATAAATGGAATATGTTTTTTTTTTTACCTGAGTTAAAGTGTTGACTTTTTCTTGAAGAGCTTGAACCTGAGAAATAAGTTATTGTAAAAATTACACATATAAAAGAAATTTTTAAAATGTTTAACCTTATATACAAGCAGTACATAGCAATAAAAGGAATAAACTACACATTTATAATTTAGAAAGAGCAAAATTTTAAACTCAGTGAGAAAAATAAATCATTGTTTGTCAACCTATAGTTTCATTTTCAGTATTGAATTCATCCTATTTGACAACTGTTTAAATGTGTCGAGTATCATTAATGTATTTACTATTTGAAGTAATCATTTTTAAATGCACGTAACCTATAAATATAATTTAATCATATTTAAATTATTCACCTTATTATTAAATAAAATCGCCTAATGATTAAGTTCATTTTTAAAATTTCACAATTTCAAAACAGTTCACGTGGGTTGACGGAAACACATTTGCATGGGTTAGGCTTGGAATTTCCTCTGTTTTATACATTTTCCGGATACTAGGTTGCAAAACACGGGAACTGCCAAAAGTTACTCATTTACATATTATAGTATAATGCATGTGCAAATGTAATGTTGTCCCATTCAGGTCACTCCTTGATGTTTCGCTCTTTTTATGTTATATACAAGGCGATTTGCTACCAGACCGACAACCTTGCAGGATGTGCAAGGGAACTGCGTCGATTCAGAATCACAAAGGATTGCAGAGTCATAAATGCCGCTGTCACAAGCTGTGGTGCACAGAAGCAAAGAAAAAGAACAGAAACAGTGGTGGGACAGAAAATATTTTATTGAAAGTTCCTACAACCTTACTACCAGAAGGCATCTTACAGCAGCGCTGCATGGAATTATTTACGTTCTGGAAGATTCCTCCCTACAGTTTTGCGGTAGATGGCGGAACGGAAGATTTCGTGAACACGATCCTGCTACAAGTCCGCATTTGCGATCCCTTTCTTACTTACTCGGGAGAATCGAGCGCACCCAAAGGATTTTGAGTTGTATCCGACCTTGCGAGAAGATTTTATATGCAAATCAAACGAAAACATATACTAAAAAGCTTCCGGATGTGTGTGTGAGAAACCCTCCCCCAAAATTCTTCAGAACTGGGAGAAGAATACAGCAGAAGCACTTTACAATTGCATTGCAAATACAAAAAAGAAACTACTCCCATAAGGAATTGCGGAAATAGGGAGGGGAGGAATGTTAGATAAGGAGAAAAAAGATCCAAACATTTTTTTTTCTGTTACAGTCGAACCTCCGCATTACGAACCTCTATATTGCGAATTTTTCCATAAAACGAACTTTTTCCTCGAAACAAGAACATTTCACGAATTTCTTCGTAAAATAACCTCCCTATAACGAAATTTTCTATATAACGAACTTTTTATCTTGCGATTCAATTTTTTTCCTCCCTATTTTTAAAGTATTTTTGGACATTTCAAGTTATTCTCTATCAACAATTTTTATGGTGGTCCTAAATCTTGAACTGATTTTATTAGGTGCCTAATTTGCCGAGAGGAATAGAGTTCTGGGAGTTTTATCCAAGAAGTTGAACCTGTAACCCCAATGATAAGGTTCACTAGATAACATATTCTATATCCCCTTTTTACCCTCAGTGGAGTTCTAGTCATAAAATTTTATAATGTATGTTTTAAAATAACTTGTATGCTTTAAATTAGAAAATGTTTTTAAAACTCATGAATTTTAATACAAAATTATTTTCTTAATGTTGAAAATACAGTGTATTCCTGGACATTCTTTTTTCTTGGTTTCCTTGCAGTTGTTTTTTTTCTGTATGTATATATGTATATGATGGGTAAGATATATAAAATAAATAAATATTAACTTACAAAAAGGTGTGAATAATTACTTTTTTAGTATATGTTTATGAATTTAAAATTTGTTTTAAGGGTTATAAATTATTTTAAAAGATGAACCTCTATATAACGAACTTTTTACGGGATTTAGCGACTTCGTTACATAGAGGTCCGACTTATAATATTGGGAAGACTCGCGCGGCAACAGGTGTGAGACCCTCTCAAAAAAGGAAACCTCGAGGAAATAGGATGGATTATTCAAACAAAGAAATCGTCGACCTGCTGATCGTGTATGGAGCTTCGAATTGTAATGCGCACGCCGCTTGGCAGTTACACGAAAAAGCGTATTCCCTTTCGCACGACCTTCGCAAGTGTGAACAGATTACATGAAATTTGTTCTTTAACGTGAGCTACGATGAATCGAAAGTGAACGACGAGGACACCCAACAATGAGGACGGGGTCTTTCGTCTGGTAGAAGATAATTCAAGCACGAGAACTTTTGATGCAAAACATGTTCCTCCGTCGTTCAGCCACTCAACCAGTACCAGCATGACGGGATTCCTCTACAATACGTAAATTCACATCCGCAAACACCTCAACGTAACCCTTGGACAGTGGTGGATAAGTCATGGTGGTCTGGTTCACTGACCTGGCGGAATACCGGATATTGCATGCATGGACTTCTTCTGGGGGTCACATGAAGAGTTTCGTGTTAGAGACGCCAGTTCCTTCAGTTGAATACCTCATCGCTCGAACATTTGTTGCTTAAGAAAGAATACGCGACATGCCAAGAATCTTCTAGAACATAAGGAATTCCATGCAGCGCCCCTGTCAGGCCTACCAGACGACTTCAGGACTTCATTTCAACACCTGATGTATACATTATTTCAATAAAACGCTTTCTGTCCCATTAATGTGTTGCTGTTTCTGTTCTATTTCTCCGCTTCTTTGCCCCATAGCTCGCCACTACGGCGTGTGCGACCCTGTATTCATATGCGATTCCCAGTCGTTTCTGTACCCCACATATCCCTGTAATCTGGTAGCAAATATATATATACTCAAACTCAGTGGTGCAATATCCCATGAGGGCCAGGGCCTACTGTGCTCATCCCAGTATACGTGACCATAGGGCGCTTAGGTGCATGAGCAGATGCCATGATCAAGTGATCAGTCTGAAGCGAGACCACAGTGTTTTAAGTCTCCAAGCAAGTTTTGGTACTCATTTATCGACCCCACTGCAGTAGGGATGAAAGGTTGAGTTGACCTTACTCAGCCCGGGAATAGAACCTGGATCTGGGGTGTGGAAGCATGATGCGCTACCACTTGACCACTGGGCCTCTTATATATACATATAATATATTTTGTATATATATATTGGAATATATATATATATATATATATATATATATATATATATATATATATATATTGGAATTATATATATATATATATATATATATATATATATATATATATATATATTTGGAATTATATATATATATATATATATATATATATATATATATATGTGGCATGCAGCCAAAATCAAGGCAGTCTTCGCGCGCAGGCGCATCAAAGTAAAAGCAGAACTGAAACTCTAAAAGAGAGACTCTTGAGAAAAAACTTTGATTAGAGAGCAGAGAGAAAGGAGAACGCGAGAGGTGCGCGAGCAGGCGTTACCTTCTGAATATGATCGTCAAACTTATCTGTAATATCTACCTTTTTTAATTAATTTTTGTTTAATGTTTAAAATAAACCAGAAGAAAGACCAACATCTTGGACCCCTTGTTGTCTCCCACAAATTATGGGGGCTCGGCCGGGATGGACAAAATTTCGATTTTGAACCAAAGTCTGGACAATGAACAACAGCGTCCGTGAAGGAGACGCTCCGCCATTTTTCGGAAACTTCGTTCAACCTGTGTAGAGGTTGAAATTTTCAACTTCATTCCGCCTGTGTAGAGGTCGGAACAAATAACAAAATAACCTGTGTAGAGGTATATTTTGCAACGAACCATCGACAAATATTCCGCCTGTGTAGAGGTTGGAAAACCCATCGACGAAAATCCCGCCTGTGTAGAGGTTGGAACTAATTCAGTGTGAATAATCCGCCTGTGTAGAGGCCGGAACTACAATTTCAACTATATTACCTGCGAAGAGGTGACATCAGTGGAATCAACGTTTTTATTGGATACATCGTACGTGCGAGCAACAAGGGAGCCAGAAAAAAAAGGTAGGATCTTTCCATTTCTAAAAATGTATAAAAACGCTCTTAAAGAGGATCTCATAAGAGTAGTTCAAGAGCTAGACGGTATTGTCGAAAGTACTGACACTATAGTTAAACTAAAGACTAAAATTGAGAACAGTAGTACATTTGAAAGTGATCCAGATTTCGTTAAAACTTTAATTCCAAAACTGTATAGATGAGAGAGTATCGCAAAACGAAAGAGAGGTAACTTCAGAACAAAAATTGAACTCGCGAAACTTCAGTTAGCAAAATTAGAAAAAGAAATCGAACTACAATTGGCTAAAAATAAAGCATTAAGTTTAAATCCTGCAGCTAAAGTCGAAGAAAAACAGTTCGAAACTAACATAGAAAATATGATAAAAAAAAGTATAAAAACTTTATCTCTTCCTGTTCCCACCAGATCTGAAAATTTAATCTGTTCTTCCAATCATTAGAACGCGCATTTTTAACCAAGAAAATAAATGACGAATATAAATCTGAAATTTTAATAAATCTTCCGGGCGAAAGAGCTCATAACGTCTTACTATATATTAAAGAAGAGGAATTAAATGACTATGAAAAACTAAAATCTATAGTACTCAGAGAATTCCAATTAACCCCTCGCGAGTGTTTAAACTCATTTAAAAATGCTGTAAAATCATCAGGCGAGACATACATCCAATTTGCTGCAAGATTGACGGCAAACTTCAATATTATTGTTCGTTAAGAAAAGTTAATTCCTTTGAATCTCTATGTGATCTTATAATTTCTGATAAATTATTTGAAACTTTAAATAAAAAAACTGCAACTCATATTGGCATTCGAGAAGCAGAAGATTGGTTTAGGCCTATTGATTTAGCTAAAGAGTGTGATATTTATATTTCATCTAGAAGCGGATCACATAAAGAAATTCCTATTACTTATGGATATACCCAAGACCCCTTTAAAAATAGATCACAAAACTTTAAAACAAAGATTAAAGAGAACTATCCCCAATATCATGAAAGAGAAAATAAAAATTGCTATATATGCGGTGATTCATCTCATTGCGCAAGAGACTGTGAGAAGCGTTTTAAACCTAAAGAATCTAATGATCACATCCATAATAGAATAAATGTGAATACTTTGAAAGTCGAGAGCGAAAAACAAAATAGCGAAGAATGCGCAAATCTTCAATACGTAAACATTTTTGTGGAAAATCAGCCCGTAACAGCATTGATTGATTCAGGTTGCCAGATCCCAGTTTTAAATTCCTCACTAATTAGAGTGCAAACACCTTCCGAAGAGATCATAACATTAAGCTCATGTTTTGGCGAACAGCGTATGGTAGAAGTTAAACCCATAAATATTTCTCTTAATCAACAGTCTCCTAGCCTAAGTGTGCGAACGGCGATATCACCGACCTTGACCGAAGAATTTATTATACATCCCAGTGTATATTCTGAAATAGAGAAACTAGGCCACGCAAAGAGCGATGTTTTATTGAGTGAAAGTGGATCCTCTTTGAGTGCAGATTTGGGTGTTCAGTTTAATTCAAGTGTTTCTTTTCCAAATGTTTCTGTTTCAAATGTGATAAAAACTGTAGTTATGATTTGCCATATGTTAAGAACTTTAATACTGAAATGATTCGAGTTCTCTAATTAAGGATTATAAATGTAATAAAATTAAGATTACTAAGTTAAAATTGAGTATTGTAAGAGAAAAATGTTCTGATATAGTATTGTGTAAGAAAGCCAATGGTGCCATGAAAACGAGTTCCGTGGAATTTATCTCCCACTCACCTAACCCTTCACCTATGAATAGTAATCATCGACGGTTTGTGTTGCTCCGGAAAATCTTCCAGCCCTGGCAGTGGAAACGAAGGAAAAAGAAAAATCGTTTTGAACAGACGTCCAGAACTCTACAGAGGAGAATATCGATGCGTTCAACTAAAGATCAACTTGTTAAAAAAAACGTTCTCATGCCTGTGAAACACAGTTTTCCTGTGGAACCTTCCGGATGTCGAAGAGATGCCTTCACGTGATGGAGAAACTGTCTAGTTCAGAAAAATTTTGATATGTTTAATCTCTATATATTTGTCGTATAGTCCTTGTCTGTTTCGTTTTTTTTTTGTATGTTTCAGATTCTCCTCTGGTCTCCATGGGAAATACCGCTGCGGACAGCGTACGGTCAGAATGGCCGTTGTGGCATGCAGCCAAAATCAAGGCAGTCTTCGCGCGCAGGCGCATCAAAGTAAAAGCAGAACTGAAACTCTAAAAAGAGAAACTCTTGAGAAAAAACTTTGATTAGAGAGCAGAGAGAAAGGAGAACGCGAGAGGTGCGCGAGCAGGCGTTACCTTCTGAATATGATCGTCAAACTTATCTGTAATATCTACCTTTTTAATTAATTTTTTTGTTTAATGTTTAAATAAACCAGAAGAAAGACCAACATCTTGGACCCCTTGTTGTCTCCCACATATATTGGAATTATATATATATATATTGGAATTATATATATATATATATTGGAATTATATATATATATATTGGAATTATATATATATATATTGGAATTATATATATATATATATATATTGGAATTATATATATATATTGGAATTATATATATATATATTGGAATTATATATATATATATATATATATATATATATATTGAATTATATATATATATATATATATATATATATATATATATATTGGAATCATATATATATATATATATATATATATATATATATTGGAATCATATATATATATATATATATATATATATTGGAATCATATATATATATATATATATATATATATTCTATGAAATTCATGAATCACCATAATTTTTGTTTCTCAAAGTTATAATTAAGGACATTAAATATACTTTGGAAAAGTGAAAATCTTCATTGCAATTAATGTGTTCTTGATTGTTTAAATTAATTCTTACATTAACTCGATTGCATATTCTTATATTCATTTCTCATTGTGACTTATTTTTCGAACAAAATTAGGTGTATGAATTTGTTTTTGATTTTACAGATATACAGATTCTCTGTAAAAGATGTTTACATTTAAAAGGAATTTTTATACATGAGGAAGGCATACCTTTGCATTAAATCTCCTCAAAGCCCTGTTAGATAGTCTGTCTTGCCCGGTACCGATGAAGCGATTTATCTGAAAGATACACGAAAGAGTTTATACAGACATTCATTATATGAAATGCATGCATACGAAATTCTCTCTTAACTGCTTGCTACAATTGAATCAAATTATTAGAATGAGTCTGATTCTTTTCAATAAGTTTAAGCTATTTGTTGCGTATCAAAGAAACTATAAATTCATGCTTTTTTATATCGTCTGTCATTTTAAACTCAAAAAGTAAAGCTTCTTAAAATTAAAAAAGAATAAATAAGTAAAAATGAGAAAAACTATACCCTGCTTTCAATAGAGGTGATGTTTCTTCAAGCACACTCATTTGTTCCACAATCTGACCCACTTTCCGTTGAGTCTCATCAAAATTGGTGTTAAGAGTGTTCTGGAAGTAAATTTTAGAATCTTCATTAGAAGACAGAGTTTTCAAATAGAAATTTATCAGTTTTTGTAAGATACAGTGAGAGGGGAAATTTTCATTTCATTTAGTAAAAAAAAACCCAGCAGCAGTACCTCCCCCCCCATATTTAAATTTTCGAAAACATCTCGACAATTCAATTAGTAAACATAAAATTAATATAATTATGTATAAAAATCGCAATGAAATAGAAAAAATATAGACTGTGGCATCATGGGAACATGAACTACAGCAGAGTCTTCAAACTGTGTTCCACGGAAACTTTGGATTCCACAAGTGAAAACAAAAATTAGAAAAGAAAACTGTAAATATGTATGCAAAAATATAGATTCACATTCTATATTCTTTTTTCCGCCATGATCACGAGTTTTAAAGCCGTGTTTCTTAACTGGGACTCACATGTGTGAAACAAAAAAATGAATTGTGTATCAGCATCCTCTTTTGAGAAATTCGTTGCAAGTTTTATTTTAATACAATAAAAGAATATTAAAACGATTTTTTTTTCCATTACATGCTTTATCTACGTTGTAAATATTCTGCTGTTTATGACTCTGCGTCCAGCAAAATTAAATGGAATGAAATGCAATAAATTGGATTTAGACATGAGTGTTAAAAATTACGCAATAAAGCGCAGTTTTCATTTGTAAAAGAAAACCACATATATACGAGACCATATAAAAACACCAGTAAAATAATATTTCCCAAAGGACAAATGAAAGCATGTATGCAAAAAGGAGAAAGTTTTCCAATGAACGAGAAAAGAGCAATTTATCTACATATCAACAAATTCGATGTTAAAATTTAAATTTAAACAGCTGTTTCTCCTAAATTTTGGATTACAAATATGCAGAATATACGGAAGCTTTTCACACAACACTTACTAACTTTTTAATGTTATTCTGAATGAAACATTTAAGTTAAAATATTTCTCAAAATGTGTGGTAACAAAAACAAAAATACCGGAGCACACAAATTGAAACACAGAATATGAAATGCGAGTTCACAGATAGCTTCATTAAACTTGGACAGTTACGTAAAAAAAAAAAATGCATAGTCATATCCCAATTACTAATATGATGTAAAGGTAGTTGCAGAGACGAATTAAACCTATTAATGAGTAAATTACGCTAATATTACGTTAAATTATTTTTTAACAAAAATACATTATTTTTACTTAAGGTATACTTATAACATATTAATCTATATTATTTTTAGACATATTTTTTGTAGGGAAGGGTGCCTTTTGGATGGGGCTTCCCGGGAACATCGTTCTGTTTAAAGGGTTCGTGAGTCAACAAAGTTTGTAGACCAATGAGCTACACCCAAATATGCGTAGAAAAAGGTTGGGCCCAGGCTCAGTTAATCCATGCCTTAAGACCTCCCTCCCTGTTACGTGTTACAACTGTGTTGCCAAACATTCGTGAAATATGAAAACCTTTAATAATTTCCGATACTTTTCTGAGTGTAATGTAGTTGATATACTTCAAAAGAAATTAAACATTAATTACTTTATTAATTAACATAATTAACTTCCTATGTACATGTAATTTTCATCACATTTTCTCACCATAAAATTATATTAAAATTTTGCTTAAACATTTCTCTCTCTCTCTCTCTTTCTCTGTATTACAAAAGGTATAAAAATAGTTCTGTTACACCAATGCTTCACGGCCGTGGTAGTCAAGGTAACGGACTCGTAGCTGGCGTGTGATGAGTTCGAGCGCAGTACCACACTGAAGACCCGCCGTGTAGGGGAGCGATGCACGATAAATCTGTCGAGAGCTCTAATAACCTTCCGTTGGTTTAATGTGGTAGTTCGGAGAGGGAGATACCAGCTCAGGTGTCGTCCTCGTCACTTTACCATGATTCAAAATGACGAAGTCCGTCACCAAAAGCTCTCGTGTTGCTGAACAATGCGACGTTAATATTCACTCACTCACGAATGCTTCAAACTACTGACAATATAATATTTACGAAGTAACATTTTTATGAAAAGCAGCCGGCTGGGTGGCGTGGTTGGTTTGTCGCTGGCCTTCTGCACCCAAGTATGCGGGTTCGACCCCAGCCCAAGTCGGTAGATTTTCATGATGCAGAAAATCAACAGCGACTATGTCATATGTTTATACGGCATGTAAAAGTTCCATAGAGTGTCTGTTTGTGGCTTGGAGGCTCTCGGCAAAATTAAATCCTAGTACAGGTTCGCATCGTCAGAAGCTCAGATGCCTCCCTCTAGGGAGGAAACTGGGCTTCAAAATTACCTGCGGCAATATGTATCCGTCTTATTTGGTGCCTCACTAAAAGGAGATACCAGCTTCTGGGGAATGTACTAGATCTGCAATGGTAAAACACCAATCTGCAGCTCATTAGAAATTTAAAAAAAAAAAACATTTTACGCGAACTTTTTTACAGGATGTTATGGTTATATATATAATTTTCTTCCAAATGTGAAAATATTTTTTTTTTTTTTAAAAAGTTGAATAGGTTATTATAAGAAGTATAAGTTATATATCAAATATGATTATGAAAAAAGTAAATTATAACACATTAAAATTTTAAATATTTGGATTTGTCAAAAGTTTTGAAGCCCCACACTGTAAAGCTTTTTTAATTTATTTCTAATAGCTTAGTAGCAAATTTTAATTTTTAATTCTTAACATTCTTTTTATTTTTGAATTAGCAACACACATTGATTCAAATAAATTCATTTTCTTTAAAAAAGTGTTTTTTTCAGATCATAATTTTTTATATCAATAAGAACATTGATAAATTTACTTACTATTGACGATGAGGCTTGATTATTTCCCTAAAAATAAAAGAAAAGATTATGATAAGAAATTGT
>BMAU01003625.1:0-30986 GCA_019973935.1 Trichonephila clavipes | reverse complement strand
GGCAACTGTTTTCCAGTTTTTGATCCTTAAAATATTTATATCTCTCCATCTTAACGGGGATCTACCCCGATGTCTATTTTCCATGGACTTTGCCAGAAAGATTTTCTTGCAGCAATGATCTTCATTCGTTCTATCCAGATGACCAGCCCATTTAACTCTCTGTAATTTGACAAATTTTACAATTTCAGATTTTTTTTTAAATTTTGTACCGTTCTAAGTTATATCTTATTCTCCATTATCCATTCATTTTGATCCCACCTAGAATGCTGCCTAAGATCTTTTTCTCAAAAATTCCCAAAGCTTCCTCGACACGTAAAGTCAATGGCCAAGTCTCTGATACATATGTCAGGAAAGATCTTATAAGACTTCTGATCCCTTCAATATCAACAAATAGGGTGCCAAATACTGAAAAATTCGGCTATTAAGTTTCATAAAAGTGCTTCGCCTTGCAGAATGAGGTTGTTTGTCTCTCCTGCATCCTGGTTACATTTTAAAAGAAAACTATTAATACACTAAGGTACCAGATGTAATCATCCCCTCTAGACAGCCTGTCGAGATTGTAGATGAGGTTCCTGGATGTCAATTTCCGAAGGGTTCGAAAAAGATTTTCGTCCCTAGATCAAGACGCCATGTGAGTTGAAGAACATGAATTGCCCGACAGGTGGGAAGCTATGTGGCAATCGATACACCCAGGGTAATCTCCTGCTCGCATCGCCCCAAAATAACTGGTAATTGTAAATTGTAGAGCAAGAAAAATAATTTATGTCCTAAGCATAATCAATAAATGAATTAAAAATAAACTGATATGCGTAAAATTTTGAATTTTGTTGCTAACATGGAAGAAAAATCGAAAGTCAGATTCCCCATTTTCAACTTAGTTCATGATCTAGGAATGAAACAGTCAAGAAGAAAAACTAACTAAATCAGTGCTTCTCAAACTTTCAACATTTGCGACCCAGTTTTCAATCGTAATTTTCATCGTAACTCACCTCTATAGAAGAACAGTGTATTGGATGCAATAATACGTATTGGATGGAATAATAATGTTTTTTCACGCTAAAGATGTAGTATAACTTAAATTTTGTATATGATAAGTCCATGGGAATCACAAGTAATTATTAAATTCCTTTTTAACTTAGAATTGACAAATTAATTATAAAATACATTGAGTAGTAGTGATGCATTTATAACTATATTTTATCAGAGTAGATAAGCATTTTATTTTTTATTATATCGAAATGTATTTTCTTTTGCTTCCTTTCAGTAAACTAATAATTTTTTAAAATCTTTAATTTTCAACTTTTCGATCTGCTTGTGCTCAGCACGTAGGGTTATCACGCCCTTCTAGGAGGGTGCACGCACAGTTTGAGAAACGCTGCGCTAAACACATATAATTATTAAGTTTTGTATTGTATAATTTCACAAAAAATATAGTGAATATATTATAATAAATTATACTTTGAGTCTAATAAATGAACTTTTTAGTGGACAAGCGGAGGGAGCAATACTATTCCTTTAGCTTAGGGTGCAAAAATGTGTTACTCTGATGCTGAAAATAACGCATAGTTTTAAAAGCATTAAAAAAATGAAAGTGACCTGCTGGACACTGTCCACAGTGGAAAGTTCCCGGCAAGTTGATACAAGTAACCGGAGGATTCAGGGAGCATCTTCTTTCTGCCCCGCTGCACTCATCGATGTCTTCTGTACATGCCGGACCGTTGCGCCCATTTTGCCAGCCAGGATCACAAATACAGCGGTAACGAGGCTAGAATTAGAATAAAGTAAAAAAAATCAATCCTTGAAAAAATTACGCTGAAGTTAATATAAAGCAAAAAATAGGTTTGATGATTTTTTAAGCAGAGTGGAATTTGTAAACATTTAACATTTACACTGTCTTGAATCTTCTGGAAATGATAGGCATTGAATGTTTAATTTTAAATGTTATACTGCTCTTTGGGGTGTACATAATTTTCATTTTGATAAAAACAGTAGCCAATATTACATAAAGTATGTGATATTCTTACTGTGTTTAGACCAAAAAACATGTGAAAAGATAACGTGGAATAGATTATTATTCTTTCTCATTTTACTCAGAATAATTATTCAACATTTTAAATTATTCTTTAGAAGTGATAGTTATTAGGAAACAAAGAAAAAAAATTCTCAATAATAATGGAAATTAAATTATCAAAACGCGATTAATGGGTAAATTTAAAAAAAAAAGTGGCCAAAATTAATCAATTAAAAATGAAATAAAAATTAATTAATACAACAAAATAAATAAAATTATACGGAATAATATAATAAATATATATTATACTAGAGGACCCGACAGACGTTGTCCTGTACACACATCTTAAATTCAAATATTCTAAATTTTTATGAATAAGCTCTAACAAAAAATCTGGACCGTTTTGAGTAAAATTTGTATTAAAAAGTTATTACAATGTCTAACGTCATTACATGTACGGTTATCACAATTCAATCAATCGATAGCGTGTGAGTATGTGTATACTATGAGCGAAGTTAAATGTAAAGGCTGTGTGAATAAAAACTTAAACTTGTTTTAAACTTGGTGAAAAAGTTGAGACTCAAAATATTTTATAACAGGTATATGTATTAAATCGTACATAAACTTAATTTATTCTAATGCCATTAGATGTACAATATTTTTGGTTAATCCTTGAAGGGTATAAACAAATAAATTCGATGGTTTTCCAACTCTGGAACACGCAACATATAATTGGCCGTGAGAAAAGCAAGGATTTTCTAAATTTAAGCCACAAATCTTCATTGTTTGACCTTGTGACTTAAAACTGGCATATCAAATGCCAAGCGAATTGGAAATTGTAAACGTTTAAATGGTATAGGTGAATTTGAAGGAATCATTGGGATCCGTAATAGAAGTACAACTTCACCTTGATTTATTTCAACAAAATAATAACACGAAATGACAAAATATTTTCCTGAAATGATCACAGCACCAACCGTCGGGACCAACTTGAATTATAAGAAAATGTTTTTGAATATTCGATACTGCGATCGTAGCGCAGTCTGCCGGATCCAATGTCAAACATTCCAAGATCAACAATTTATAAATAAAAAATTAATTAAATAAACATTTCTAAACCGAATTATAAATCTAAACCATTCTCGAGTCCACTGGAACAGACAAAAACTTTCATCAAAATCGGTCCAACCGTTTAGGAGGAGTTCAGTTACATACACACGCACAGAAGAATTACATCTATAAAGATTATTTGAAAAGATATTAATTAAAAACGCTAAAAAGCTTGAATCGCGCGTCTGGATTTTCGTAACAATAAAGACCGGGTTCGGCCAGTTTGGCTGAAAATCAATTTTCGACGCCAACTTGCGTCTTTTTCAATTCCTACTATTAGCTCACGATCTCTATACATATTTCATTTGTTTGTTTGTTTGTTTATTTATTTCTCTTGGTGGAATTTTCAATCGTTAATGAAATACATTTTAAAGAGCTCAATTGAGCGGAAATGTAATGTACATGATTATTTTGGATGACAATACAATAATTTAATTATAATTAATAAAAATTAATTAATTAAAACTAATTATTTAAAAAATTACAACTACAGCCACGTTGGCGACTTAGCGACCCTTTTGGTGACTTATGTCAAAATTTGAAAAAAAAATTTCTCACGTGTTAAAGCATCCAGTTGAAAGGAAATTTTATATACACGATTGTTTTGGATGACAATACGATACTTTAATGATAATTAATAAAAATTAATTAACGCTTAATGTTGTGATTCTGCCATATGTATATGCATATTTATATTAATTGCAACTATTTAATAAAAAGTAGCTAAAATAAATTTTTTCTGGGTTGATCTAAGTAGGAATTGATTTAAATTTTTTTTATATTACTCGCGTTTATAACAACAGCGTTGTTACAACAATGCAGGTGAATGTTGAGTTGTATTTTTTGAATGTTTTTAATTAATATGTTTTTAACTAATTGCGATATTGGACCGAATTGTGAATCTAAACCATTCTCGAATTTACTTGAACCCACACAAAAAATGTCATCGAAATCGGTCCAGTCGCTTAGGAGGAGTTTAGTGACAAACACACGCACAGAAGATTTTTATATATAAAGATAATACGGAAAATAATGAAAAGTATAACGTTCAAATTGCGATAAGAGGTTAAGTGTGTAAAATTCATTGTTAAATGGCACACATGTCTCACCTGTCCGGGCAGCGCTCTCTTTTCATCAATGCAAGTTCCGTGTCCGCAGAGTTCTTGATGGGAGGCCGTGCTACAATCGTCATGTTGTTGGGTACAGTGAATACCATACCAATTAGGAGGACAGGTGCAGCTGAAATCAACAGAGTGGGATTCAATACAATTAAAGAAGCATTTCTTAAACTGTGGGGCGCGTCCCCCTAAGGGGGCATGATAATTCGACGAGGTAGGCACGAGAAGTTTCAAAAATCGAAAACTAAAGATTGTTTTTAAAAAATTATTAATATACCGGAAGTAAACAAACAAAACACATACTGACATAATAAAAAATAATATTAGCATTTGCATTTGTATAATACACTTATAAATGCATCAGTACTGTACAATGTATTTTATAATTAACTTAAGGGAACCAGGACATGCTCGAAAGAGTAAAATGCCAAAATTAAGACCCTTTGTTTATGAGACATATATCATTTGCAATTTCCAATAGAGCTTAGATCTTTTACGTTCTTAATAAAGATAATTTAAGTATTCTGTAGAACTACAAAAATAACTTTTTACTCCAAAAGTTTTTTTTTACTACTTAATTAAAGTAATACAAAATTTTGAGAACTCGTAATATATACTTGTGTTTAGGTACCATTTTTTAAAAAAGTATCCTTTTTTTTATGCAAAATATTTTTTACACATATATAAAACAATGCATAAAATACAGTGAACCCACTTTTTCAGTAAAATGTTAGCATAGTTTCTTTAAAAAAATTATGAAACTTTGAAATTTGAATTTTTTTTATTTTTCTGCTTTTTTTATGCATAAAACTATTTTTAAACAATTAGGCACTATCTTAATAGAAAAAAATAGGTTCACTATATGCATAGGCATCTTGCATAGAAGTATAAAAAATCTGGAATCATATAGTGCAATAGTTTTTTTAAAAAATGTACCTAAATGCAAAAAGATATGCTTTTGAGAAAAAGGGAAAAAACTAAAAAAAAAACAATATTTTCACATATTATACACTTGATTAGTATTTGCTTGCGTATTTTTATTGGACTAATAATAATCCTTAATCATTTTCTAGAGTTACAAAAGTAATTTTAAATTCATTTTTTCCCCCTTTGTTTTAGTTAACATGAACATAATTTTCGAGATCTTGTAATGCATATTTTCATGTATTTCTTACAAAAAAATTCTTTGAATATACAAAACATTTTACACATATATATACAGCAACATATCAAACATAATGAACCAGTTTTTTAACGAATTAATTGCGTAATTTCTTTAAAATAATCATAAAACCTTAAAATTATGAAAATCTTAATTTTTTTTTGCACGTATAAATTTATTTTTTAAAAAATTAGACATTACATACTAAAAGATATTTTGTTCACTCTATAGAACGTTTCTGTACATCAAACACAGGGGAAACTACATATTTAAAGTTCAAAAGGGTGTGTCAAAAAGGGCGTGGTCATTTGCTTACATTTTTGTTTTTCATATTTTAGGGCTATTTAATCAACAAACATATAAGTATTATACATGTTTAGATTCAGAAAAATAAGCACTATTTTTTAGAACTAAAATTGAAAAATCGATTTTTTCAAAGTATACGATGTCCCTGTTCTCTTAACAATAATAAGTTAAGAACAAGTTTAATTATTACCAGTGACCACATGGGCTTGTGTCCTGTATAAAACTATATATAAAAATTAACACTTATCTTGATAATTTATACGATTTATACATTGCCGGGTCATCCATTGGACGCTGGGGTGGGCGTCGAGGGCCCGAGGCATAGATAAGCTGGACCAAACCAGATTTTCTGGTTATAAATTTTGATCCACAAGTGCAAAGAGGGCCTGTAGATATTCTGCACTCAGGACCCGAAATGAGCTTAAATCTTCTCTGGGCTTATAATTAATCCCTTAGCCGTCGTTTAAAAGTTAAGCTCTCGCATGCCACCGTTATTTACGTATGCGAGTGTATGGGATGTATTGGGAGGAAGAAAAGGAATAAATAAGAGCAAATCCTTCGTAATCGCTGCCAAGATTCATTTATTACATCCCAAAGCCTTCGAAATAATTTTATGGACAGCAGAGCACAGAAAAGATCGCACTTTGAAATACATATATACGTCCGGGGAAATTAATGCTTTGGCTGGTGAGACGTTTCTATACGCCGGTAGCATTTAAAAGGATAAAGTCGTATTGCAGCTTTAAATTCAAAGTATAGCATTATGGAATTAAATACATTGTTTTTAGTACGGAGGGATGGAGCGATGAAAAGTATGGTTGAATATTGTGTCGCAAATATTGAAAGTTTCAGTAGCACTGGATTAAAGAACAATCATTATCCTTCTTTAGACTCGAAAGTTAACGCATTTGTATACTTAATATTAAAAAATTCACGTGCGAAATTTTGAGACGAACGAAGGATCATTAGGGGAGCAGAATAGTGTGTCATGCAAGACAATAATTATTTCGAATATTTCGCAATCGTTAATTTTATTGCACTTAACATCCCAAATCAAGCAAACAAACAAACAACGACGAAAGTAAATAAATGTGAGTTTTTTTTTCAACTTACGAATATCCTCCGACATTGTTGATGCAAGTTGCGCCATTTTGACATCCGAAACTTGTTCCAGCGAATCGAGCGCATTCATTGACGTCATTCTCACAAGTCGCTCCCTATTGGACGAAGCAAATGTCCAGATGTTAGCATAGTAGTTTTTATTAGTTCTTAATTTCTATGCACTTTTAAAATATATATGTGAAATATTTTTATGCATGAAATAAAATGCTGCTGTATGAGACAAAGAGAAGTAATGCAATTTACATGAAATCTAACATTTGAAATAAATCTAGTTGAATTTATTTTAGAGCAACTTAAAATCCCACTTCTAGGTCTACAGAAACCGCAATTATATAAAAATTTTATACAGTAACATTGATCGTATTAAAAAGACCAATTTGACTGGAAAGACACCAAGAATGATTTATCAGCTTTTAATATAGAACTCGGGGAGTTTCAAAATGCGATGCATATAAAATCATTCAACCCCAGTTTTAAATTCTTATTTCAATAATTCTTTTTAAAAAAAATTAACCTTTTTTCAAATTATTGTATAATGCGGCATATTACTCACATTTGTACTTTTAAACTGTTTTTTTTTAATTTTTAGGTGCATTCTACGTATAACGCGTACCCTATTTTTACGAAGAAACCTAAAATGCACGTTCGATGTGTGCTGAATAAAAAAGAATTGAATTAAAAAGATTCATGTAAATATAAGAGGCTATGGAATATCACTTCTCCGTAATGCCCATTTCTGCTTAGTGGACAGTACAACATTCAAACCATATATATATATATATATATAAGGATAATTAAATTAGATTAAAAATTAAATTCCCTATCTAGCACTTGACTCATCTTTCTCCTCCGTTCCCATCTTCAAGTATCAAACTAATCACCCATTTGTTTCTTCCGAACATATGGCCTAGCCAATAAACATGTCTAATTCCAGATCGTTAGATTTAATAGTCAACATGTGTCAGCATTAACTTGCAAGCACCATCTTCAAAGCAGCGATACTTACCATATGTTTTCAAGTGTTATCCACTTGAAACCACCACCATGGCGTGCTTTTTACTCCCTGCTCTTAGCGTCAGAACAGATGTACAAATGATCGAATAAAGGTCTTCACTTTTCTAACTTTAATCTGATTCTGTCTTAAAATCATGACAGAATTAAAGCCGGCAGGATTTACTTGCTAATATAGCTCGAAATGTTTAACTTAAATCAGTTCTTAAAGTTAAAGAATTTTTAAAAAACGAGCGCAAATTATGCCAGCTATCGAAATAAATGATGCGAATAACGATTACGGGACTCCGTCAAAACGATATTTCTTGCTGAGGACGTCAGATTGCCGGAATAAAAATAGTACGGAAAAAGAAAAGCGCTAGTAATCCCCGGAAGAACTTCGCTCTAACAACGAGAAGAATGCAGTGTTTACAGCCGGAACGATATTCTGTTTTTGCTGAAGAGGCTATCCAGTTTACCGTGAATGGAAGAAACATTCTAATGGAGAGAAAAAAAGAAAAAAAGGGGAAAGCGTGAATCCCTAAACTCCATGATGAAAGATGTCAATCCCTTCCGCCAGAATAGATAAAAATATGTTTTTCTCGAATGTTATTGTGATTTAGTTCCAGTGATACAATGATGGAAGGACCAACAGTACCAGAAAAAAATCTTTTCGCCGGAAAGTCTGCACGGTAATACTGTGAAATAGTGAAGCAACAACATTGAAAACAAAAAATAAAATTTTACTAGTGAAATAACGTGACAACAGCATCTGGATTACCGTTCACGAAGGGTTTCTGGTGCTGCAAAGTGGAGGTCAGTTAAATTGTATACTTTCAATTTTAGTAACATTGAAATAATTGGTTTTGCTGAACAGAACTTTGCGAAAAAGAATAATATATGATATGATATGGTATTTAATTTTTATAATATAGTTGTGTTATAAATGAGATATTTTCTTTATATTAATTGAGAAAACAAAGTATATAGGTTTAGTCATACAAAATTTTGAGAAATTTTAATATACTTCTCATAATTTTATCTTAAGATGTCGAATGAGTTAAGAGTTATGATAGAAATTGGTGTTTTAAAGTGAAAGATATAAATTATGTTTTTAGAAAAATGACTAATGAACTAATACTAGATAAATTGATTTTCATAAGAAACAAAAGCGAAGTCACAAGCTGTATTCTTTTTCTCCACTGAATTTTATTTTGTTTTGTTAATTATTTTATTCAGCAGTAATCTTATTGCATGTCATTTAATTTTTTTATTTTTTTTGTTTTGAAATTGTGTGTTTTGATATACCGGCCATATATCAGGATTCACTATTTCTCGGAAAATTTCCTTATCTAAAATTAAAATTAATTTAATAACTTGAAGCTTATTTTTGATATTATACAGTGGATATGGAGAGAATACAATCATTATAATTTTTGTATATGTCTCGAAACATTAAGAGGACAAACTTGTTTAGTTTTATGTACACCTCTCATTGTTTCTTATCAGCATCCCTGAACATCTGTGAGTTGATGACGCAGATTTCTCAGAGAGATGTGTTCAAAATTGGCAAGGTGATACAGTTTATATTAGTGAATGTGTGATGTAGGAGAAAATCAAGAATTTTTGTCTATGAAACGAATTTTTAGAAGGTTACGGAAAGATTCAAAATATTGTATACGATATTGTTAAGTTACAGTGAATATTGAGAAAATTTCATATATACTAAAAGTTAGTATTGAAGTGAGTCCACTTTTCTGACTCAAAAATAATAAAAAAGTGCTCTTATATTCTTGTATTCTTTTATTCCTATATTCTTATAATTTTTATATTTTATAACGCATATGAAATAAAATATTGTTTTTGTGTTGTATAGAGTGCATAGAAGTTGTGTGTTATACACCGTTTTCATATTATTAATAATTTCATTTTATTAGTGTCTATATTTTTTTATCTTTTTAAAAAATGTATTTCATATATGCAAAATGTGTGTAACACAATATAAGGTATTACTACGATGGCGCCAGAGTAGATTTTTATACAAAATTATTATTTTAACATTTGTATGATGTAAGGAACCGCTGCCTGCACCTGGCAACAGGTCGAACGAGAGAAGAGACGATATAGAGGGAAGGATCTGGCAAGGACAGAGGATTAAAGGTCGGAACGGGGGAGAAGAGAGGGGTGGCGAAGAAAGCCGGGGTGGTGAAAAGTAGACACGGCTGGACGATGTATCTTAATCTTGTAACATCTCAATATATTATTTATTTTTAAAAAATGTCCCATAGAAGGTGTGGAATAAACACAGTGGGACAAAACCCTGTCTGCAATTATTTTCAATTCACAATGCGAACACGATCAGAAAAGAACCCACAAGTTTACATATGATTTCATGTATTTTTATATTTACTATCTTATTGTTTGATATATTATTTTCCAACATAATTTTTTGTAAAATATCTACCAGCTATAATACGAATCTATTATTATGAAGGAATAGGAGGAAACGCGAGCTCTTTTTCTGGATGTCGAATAGATTTAAACAAGCTAATCTTCAATTATATGTATGGAAATTCATTTTTATCAATTAATATGTTGGAAGTGTCCTTACTGTGTTTGTTGTTATAGTTTCGTTTATTGTATTGCATTTTGGATTTTAGTATTCCTATTGCTTAAATATTTCTACTGTGTGTAATATGTCTTTCTAAATAATGTTATGTATTGCTTTGTGTTTATTGAAAATTGATTAAGTTTGTAAAGAGAGAAAAAAACCACGCCATGACTCCCTTTTAAAATTGGGGGGCAAATGTAAGGATAATTAAATTAGATTAAAATTAAATTTCTATCTAGCACTTGACTCATCTTTCTCCTCCGTTCCCATCTTCAAGTATCAAACTAATCACCCATTTGTTTCTTCCGAACATATGGCCTAGCCAATAAACATGTCTAATTCCAGATCGTTAGATTTAATAGTCAACATGTGTCAGCATTAACTTGCAAGCACCATCTTCAAAGCAGCGATATTTACCATATGTTTTCAAGTGTTATCCACTTGAAACCACCACCATGGCGAGCTTTTTACCCCTGCTCTTAGCGTCAGAACAGATGTACAAATGATCGAATAAAAAAGTCTTCACTTTTCTAACTTTAATCTGATTCTGTCTTAAAATCATGACATATATATATATATATATATATATATATATATATATATATATATATATATATGTATATGGTTATTTTCAACACTAGAAAGATTGAATCTTATTATATACCTATATTGACCAAAAGCAGTAAAAATGACTGCATTGTGAAAGAATAACTAATGTGTCAAGAAATTTGTTTAACATTAACTTTTAATATTTTTTTTATATTATTAACAGTCATATAACAAATTATTAGTAAATATTAACAATTTAAAAATTTACTCACGTATATTCTAAAAAATTCTAAGAAATTGTGTCATTATATACATACTTGTTTTTCTAATCGAAATTAAAAAACAGTCAAAATGACTTCTTAGGGCAATCTAGTGTTGAAAGAAAACCAATGCTAAACCTAATTTCCTGTACGGTATTTTCTTTCATGTGCACGATATGAATGGATGAACGAAAATGATAAAAAATTGGAGACAGAAAATGTTTATCGAAAGTGTCCTGGTGTTTTAAACAACCCAGAAAATCTTTTAGTTTTGTGCACGTGCAATTTAACGGATAATAAGAAGAAATTGCTGAGAGGTAAATGATTGCTTCGGCCTTTAGATGTCTGCATCAATTAACCCTTCAAAGCCAATTTGAAATGGCAGAGGCTTGGAAAAAAAACATTTACAAGAGGAGGCGAAATGCAGATATAGAAATCTCTTTTTCATTGTTTTTAAAAGTTTTACAGCTCCCATTTTGATACCCAGCATAGCGCACCTTTAAGTTGCCATCTTATTGATTGTGTTAAAAATGTACGTTATGCACTAAGTAATATGCGTTTGCTTGGATCTACGGACCCGACGCAATTCTCTGATTAAAATTTCTTTTTTCTTAAATTTATATTCTGTCAACGAACCCATGGTTGACTTCCATGTCTTTCCAATCAAAAAAGTCATCTTTTTTTGCAAATGTTCTCTCTAACATAAATTGTATAAATGAGCAACATTTTTGGAAAAATATTCAAAAGATCAATATAAAGTGACTTGTTTGATTGAGCAAAGAAAAAAATCCTTGTTCATTTTCAGCCCTTTTTTGTAAAACGACGGGGTAATATTATAAACTTCAACTTACTTCCCAATTCGAAGGACAGTTGCAAATAAATCCATTATACGTATCGACGCAAGTACCTCCATTTCTGCATGGATTGCTGTTGCATTCATTCTCTGTCAATAACTGAAGGGAAAAAAACAGAATCAAATAACAACTACATGGAAGTTGTAAACATCGTATTTTATTCAATTTTTAAAGAAAAACTTAAATGGGTTTTATGAAAATTCAACTATGCATACATATCATCAAATATTTATTATCATACAATGCAGCCAAATCAACAGAATATTAAAAAAAAGAGGAATATATATTCGTATAAATAAGGAATATGTTTTTTTCTTACCTGAGTTAAAGTGTTGACTTTTTCTTGAAGAGCTTGAACCTGAGAAATAAGTTATTGTAAAAAAATACACATATAAAAGAAATTTTTAAAATGTTTAACCTTATATACAAGCAGTACATAGCAATAAAAAGGAATAAACTACACATTTATAATTAAGAAAGAGCAAAATTTTTAAACTCAGTGAGAAAAATAAATCATTGTTTGTCAACCTATAGTTTCATTTTCAGTATTGAATTCATCCTATTTGACAACTGTTTAAATGTGTCGAGTATCATTAATGTATTTACTATTTGAAGTAATAATTTTTAAAAATGTACGTAACCTATAAATATAATTTAATCATAATTAAATTATTCACCTTATTATTAAATAAAATCGCCTAATGATTAAGTTCATTTTTAAAATTTCACAATTTCAAAACAGTTCACGTGGGTTGACGGAAACACATTTGCATGGGTTAGGCTTGAATTTCCCTCTGTTTTATACATTTTCCGGATACTAGGTTGCAAAACACGGGAACTGCCAAAAAATTACTCATTTACATATTATAGTATAATGCATGTGCAAATGTAATGTTGTCCCATTCAGGTCACTCCTTGATGTTTCGCTCTTTTTATGTTATATACAAGGCGATTTGCTACCAGACCGACAACCTTGCAGGATGTGCAAGGGGAACTGCGACGATTCAGAATCACAAAGGAATGCAGAGTCATAAATGCCGCTGTCACAAGCTGTGGTGCACAGAAGCAAAGAAAAAGAACAGAAACAGTGGTGGGACAGAAAATATTTTATTGAAAGTTCCTACAACCTTACTACCAGAAGGCATCTTACAGCAGCGCTGCATGGAATTATTTACGTTCTGGAAGATTCCTCCCTACAGTTTTGCGGTAGATGGCGCGGAACGGAAGATTTCGTGAACACCGATCCTGCTAGAAGTCCGCATTTGCGATCCCTTTCTTACTTACTCGGGAGAATCGAGCGCACCCAAAGGATTTTGAGTTGTATCCGACCTTCCGAGAAGATTTTTATATGCAAAATCAAACGAAAAAACATATACTAAAAGCTCCCGAATGTGTGTGTGTGTGTGTGGAACCCTCCCCCAAAATTCCTTCAGAACCGGGAGAAGAATGCAGCAGAAGCACTTTACAATTACATTGCAAATACAAAAAAAAAAAAAAAAAAAAAAAAAGAGATGTTATTTTTTTTAATGAGAAGGAAAGACCCTCTCTGAAAAAGACAGGACACGCGGAGAAACCACTCCCATAAGGAATTGCGGAAATAGGGAGGGGAGGAATGTTAGATAAGGAGAAAAAAGATCCAAACATTTTTTTTTTCTGTTACAGTCGAACCTCCGCATTACGAACCTCTATATATGCGAATTTTTCCATAAAACGAACTTTTTCCTCGAAACAAGAACATTTCACGAATTTCTTCGTAAAATAACCTCCCTATAACGAAATTTTCTATATAACGAACTTTTTATCTTGCGATTCAATTTTTTTCCTCCCTATTTTTAAAGTATTTTTGACATTTCAAGTTATTCTCTATCAACAATTTTTATGGTGGTCCTAAATCTTGAACTGATTTTATTAGGTGCCTAATTTGCCGAGAGGAATAGAGTTCTGGGAGTTTTATCCAAGAAGTTGAACCTGTAACCCCAATGATAAGGTTCACTAGATAACATATTCTATATCCCCTTTTACCCTCAGTGGAGTTCTAGTCATAAAATTTTATAATGTATGTTTTAAAAAATAACTTGTATGCTTTAAATTAGAAAAATGTTTTTTAAAACTCATGAATTTTAATACAAAAATTATTTTTCTTAATGTTGAAAATACAGTGTATTCCCTGGACATTCTTTTTTCTTGGTTTCCTTGCAGTTGTTTTTTTTCTGTATGTATATATGTATATGATGGGTAAGATATATAAAATAAATAAATATTAACTTACAAAAAGGTGTGAATAATTACTTTTTTTTAGTATATAATGTTTATGAATTTAAAATTTGTTTTAAGGGTTATAAATTATTTTAAAAGATGAACCTCTATATATAACGAATTTTCCATATAACGAACTTTTTTTACGGGATTTAGCGACTTCGTTATATAGAGGTCCGACTGTATAATATTGGGAAGACTCGCGCCGCAACAGGTGTGAGACCCTCTCAAAAGGAAACCTCGAGGAAATAGGGTGGATTATTCAAAAAAAGAAATCGTCGACCTGCTGATTGTGCATGGAGCTTCGAATTGTAATGCGCACGCCGCTTGGCAGTTACCCGAAAAAGCGTATTCCCTTTCGCACGACCTTCGCAAGTGTGAACAGATTACATGAAATTTGTTCTTTAACATGAGCTACGATGAATCGAAAGTGAACGACAAGGACACCCAACAATGAGGACGCGGTCTTTCGTCTGGTAAAAGATAATTCAAGCACGAGAACTTTTGATGCAAAACATGTTCCTCCGTCGTTCAACCACTCAATGTAGTACCAGCATGACAGGATTCCTCTACAATACGCAGTTCACGTCCGCAAACACCTCAACGTAACCCTTGGACAGTGGTGGATAAGTCATGGTGGTCTGGTTCACTGACCTGGCGGAATACCGGATATTGCATGCATGGACTTCTTCTGGGGTCACATGAAGAGTTTCGTGTTAGAGACGCCAGTTCCTTCAGTTGAATACCTCATCGCTAGAACATTTGTTGCTTAAGAAAGAATACGCGACATGCCAAGAATCTTCTAGAATATAAGGAATTCCATGCAGCGCCACTGTCAGGCCTACCAGACGACTTCAGGACTTCATTTCGAACACCTGATGTATACAATCTTTCAATAAAACGCTTTCTGTCCCATTAATGTGTTGCTGTTTCTGTTCTATTTCTCCGCTTCTTTGCCCCATAGCTCGCCACTACGGCGTGTGCGAACCTGTATTCATATGCGATTCCGTGTCGTCCCTGTACCACCCCACACCCTGTATTCTGGTAGCAAATATATATATACTCAAACTCAGTGGTGCAACATCCCATGAGGGCCAGGACCTACTGTGCTCATCCCAGTATACGTGATCATAGGGCGCTTAAGTGCATGAGCAGATGCCATGATCAGGTGGTCAGTCTGAAGCAAGACCCCAGTGTTTTAAGTCTCCAAGCAAGTTTGGTACTCCTTTATCGATCCACTGCAGTAGGGATGAAAGGTTGAGTTGACCTTACTCAGACCGGGAATAGAACCTGAATCTGGGGTGTAGAAGCACGATGCGCTACCACTTTACCACTGGGCCTCTTATATATACTTATAATATATTTTGTATATATATATATATATATATATATATATATATATATATATATATATATATATATATATATATATATATATATATATATATATATATATATATATATATATATATATATATATAATATATATATATATATATAATATATATATATATATATAATATATATATATATATATTGGAATTATATATATATATATATATATATATATATATATATTGGAATTATATATATATATATATATATTTGAATTATATATATATATATATATATATATATATATATATATTGAATTATATATATATATATATATATATTGAATTATATATATATATATATATATATTGGAATTATATATATATATATATATATATATATATATTGAATTATATATATATATATATATATTGGAATTATATATATATATATATATATATATATATATATATATATATTGGAATTATATATATATATATATATATTGGAATTATATATATATATATATTGGAATTATATATATATATATATATATATTGAATTATATATATATAATTATATATATATATTTTGGGAGAGTTTTACATAATAGTAGTGATTGGTTTTATCATGCTCTGAGTTATACTTTCTCTGAAGCTTTGTTTATTTTATTTGGTTTTCCTACCGAGTTGCAAAAAGGGGAAGGTTGGCGCCTCAAACTAGTTTAACCCCACTTATTTCGGTCCTAAGTCCGAAATTGCTTTCGACTCGCTAGGTTCTTTCTTTTTTGTAGTTCTTTTATTTCTCTATAATTTTGTTCTTCATGTTCAGCTTTCATATTTTTATTACGTAATTTCTTGTTATGTTCTTTATCTATTATTTCTTGTTTTTGATAAATAATACATTTTTCTTTTATATATATTTTATGCATTCATTTGGCTGCTTTGCGCCTATCTATGTATAAATCTATTTTCTAATGAGTTTGTTCAGTTATGTATGTAGTCAATATAGAGTATGTTTGCTTATAGCGAATTTTGAAATCGCCATTAGATTCAAAATCTTGTCTATGAATGTTTTTTTTTATTAAGTTTTATTTAGCTTTGTTCTTTTTCCTTGTGTGTTCTTCTTGTTTATATAAAAATATTATGCCAACTTCTGATTTTGTGCCTATAAAGTAATTGTGGATATGTTATCTATGAGTGGATTAGATTTTTTGGAATTATTGCTCATTATTTCACTTTATATTAATGTGATTGTAAAAACTTTTGCTAGTGATATTTTATTTGGGTCCTTTCATTATACCTTTAACTTTTAAAATAACTATGAATTTGAAAAATAACAAGTTTTAAGCGACTGGCAATTTGTTATACCAGGGTATGACATTGCTCGGTGGTACAGTATAATGGTATCTGTACCATCGTCATCCATTTACCATTTTATGAGACCTTTCCCTTCTGTATCTAAACATTGTCGTTTTAGATTTTTTAAAACTCGAATTTTTTGGAACTCTAAATATAAGAATTTATCTCGTACAACAAAACGAAATATTCATTTTTCCGATAGTATAGATGAAAATCAAAGAGATAATGATTTTGGTAACATATTAGAAACTCGGTTTTTCAGAGATATTCATGCTTTAAAACTAAAATTTAGATCTTGCACTGATAAAAGATGCAAGGCGTGTGGCATGATGAGTGGGAACAGTTGGATATGGATGCAGGTTATATATTTTGTAAGACTTTTAACTGTGTTTACAAAAATGACATGCAACATATGTAAATTTGTTTACATAGGTCAGACCTCTAACACTATCAATATTAGATTGAACCAGCATAGGTCTGATACAAGGAAATTTGATTGCAACAAAACCAGGCTAAGATTGGAGATAGGACACTTTCATAAACATGGATTCAATAACATTACTGTACATATACTTAGAATAGTGCCAAATATTAAACAAAGATTATGGTTCGAAAACTTTTTTATAGATTCATTTAGATCATATTATCCTTATGGTTTGAATGTTATATGGAAAGGTGAAAGCGCCTTATTAACTTTTAAACAAAAATCCGAGAATTCATTATATCTTCCGAATTTTAATAAATTTATTGATAATAGTAATAATATTCGTTTAGCGAGAATTTCAAAAGCTAAACGCAGAAAAAGAGTTACTAGAGACATGTCAACCCTCAAGAATTCTATGTTAGAATTAGCTGCTAAATTTGATGATAACTACAACACAGGCTTAATTAAATCGTTTATGTTTGGCTTGAATAAAACTGAAATTAAAACTATGACAGATATTTTAAGCAGATATAAATTTCGAGATTCTCATGGTATGCATATGATTCGAGACCTTAATAACTATTTAGTACAAAAAATGAATATTAAATTAGATGCAAGTGAAAATTACTCTACAGAATATTGTACATTATTATTTATGAATAAATCCTTTAACAAAATTAATTTTTCAAGTATATTTCAAAATATCAATCCTTTTTTCCTATTAAAAATATTATTATTAAAAAGGCTTTCAAATACAACAAGAAATTTGGTAGATTTATATTTAATTATAATCAAATCTCGGAGCTCCTAAGTTCTGAATCATGTAGATGCAATCTATATCGAGACTATATTGATGATTATCATCAGCACGTTGTCACAGGAGACCTTAGCATCGTGAAAGATGATTTGTTAAGAAATTTTATGGAAAAGGGTACCGGTTTTAGACTTATGATCACAAAAAATAAATCTAATGTTATGAAACAAATCATAAAAGATTTAGATAAATTTTACCTTAAAATGGCAATTAAATACGGAATGCCGATTGAAGCATTCAATCAATTTAGATCTTATGTGGCAACAGAAATTCGGGAATTAGATTTTACTGTTGAAATGAAATTATGTATAAAGATCTTAAATCATCAATAGTAAATATCCAAAAATGACTTCGTTATTACATATGTTGATAAAGTCTCTGCTAATTATGCCATAATTTGTAAATATTTTTACAGTAAAATATTAAGTAACCACATTTTAAATAATAATTCATTTCAAAAATCAATTCACAATAATAGAGAAGATGATAATCGTCTTTTAGCTTTGAACAAAAGACTGAATATTCATCTAAATAATATTAAATATCCAAGTATTTTTTTAACACCAAAATTTCATAAAAGCCCTATAAAATTCCGTAGTGTCACTAATGGATACAATACATATATCACGAAGTCTGGGAAGATCTTGCAATCTCTTCTTCAAAATCTAATTGATAATTTACAAAACACGGCAAGTATTAAAAATAGCTTAGAGATTGCTAGAGTTACTAAGGATATGGGCCGTGGGTAGCCTAGTGGTTAGAGCATCGGTCTCCAGACCGGAAGGCCTGGGTTCGATGCTCGATGTCACCAAATACCCTCCGAGTGCACACGGAGTACGTGCTCGTTAAATCAGTGGGTCCGTAGTCTTGTGGGCTTATTCACTAGCGCAGGAACTGGAGAATATTTCCCTCCCCTTCAGTTCACTTGCAGAAATTGTGGAGGTGGAGATAGAGGTCGTGTCGCCATCTATCGTCCCTTTGGGGAAGTTTCTCTGAGCTTAAATCGCACTGTCACCTGTATGGTGCTCAAGGCCAACGACAGGCGTACCTTTTGCCCATGCCACGATGAATTTCGTGGGCCTCGTTCTGACTACGTCAGACAGGTGGCATTAGCAACAACAACAACTAAGGATATGTTGATTTTTTCTATGCATGGTTTTGATTTCGAGGACCTTTTTAATTCTATAGATATTGACGATATGATTAAGATTCTTCAGTTAATTTATGATAAATATGAATTATATACTTCAATGAAAAAAGAAAAATTTGATATTCTTGTTAACCTCATTTTAAAAGAAAATTTCATTATATTTGATCATAATCTTTATAAACAGATCAAAGGATTACCTCAGGGTGGTCCAGCTAGTAATTGTTTAGCGAACCTATATTTACATTTTTTTGAAATAGATCATGTTATAAATGATTCTTACTTAATTTATCGTTATATAGATGATATAATAATTTTTGGTAAAAATAGTGAATACAAACCAAATATTACATTCTACCCTGATTATCTCAAGCTCCTTAAAACTAACTTCAACTCTAATAGGGTGGAATTTTGGATTTAGACTTGCATCTTATTAACAATAATGTAGTCAGTAACATTTTTGACAAAAGAGATTCGTTTAAGTTCCATATAATTAAAATTCCTGTATGGAACAGTAATTTTCATATATCAATTTACAGAAATATCATTTTGAATTTTTTATTTAGAAATGATAACTTAACTACCCACAAAATAGATAAATACAATAATATAAAAAAAAAAAAAATTTTTCAATGTTGTTTAGATCATGAATACCCTTTTAATTTCTTGAGATCTTATATTCATCACAAATACATTAACCGTCTTGCTACTTGAATTCCAAATCCACCACACAAACAATAGGTTTTCAAAGTCAGCATGTTAGTTGTCTTGCTGTGAAGATTATATCATAACACTCATATCACAGTTTACATTTTTTCCACACACATCTTAAAAACATCTTACACATTTTTGACAACCAACCAAATTAGAGCCTAGCAACTTTACATTTTTGACAATCAACCAATTCAAATTTTACCATATTTGATTGTCGTCATTCTATACTTGTCTTTGCTGGCTGGTTTAAAAGTCAGCTCAAAAGATGTGTTTATGTTTTTTCGAATTTTTTAACTTGGTGAATAATTGACTTTCATTAATGGCAAGATGCTTGTTTCTCTTCATAAAAGCTTTGTGAGTAAAGAAATTTTGTTAAATTATTTTTTGAAAGATACTTTTCTTATGTAATTGTTCTAGTATTTTTCTACTTTTCTTACATAATTATTTTGTGATTTTTCTGCATTAAGAGTTTGGGAGAGTTTGTTACATAATAGTAGTGATTGGTTTTATCATGCTCTCTGAGTTATACTTTCTCTGAAGCTTTGTTTATTTTATTTGGTTTTCCTACCGAGTTGCAAAGGGGGAAGGTTGGCGCCTTCAAACTAGTTTAACCCCACTTATTCGGTCCTAAGTCCGAAATTGCTTTCTGACTCGCTAGGTTCTTCTTTTTTGTAGTTCTTTTATTTCTCTATAATTTTGTTCTTCATGTTCAGCTTTCATATTTTTATTACGTAATTTCTTGTTATGTTCTTTATCTATTATTTCTTGTTTTTGATAAATAATACATTTTTCTTTTATATATATATATATATATATATATATATATATATATATTGAATTATATATATATATATATATATATATATATATTGAATTATATATATATATATATATATATATATATATATATATATTGAATTATATATATATATATATATATATATATATATATATTGGAATTATATATATATATATATATATATATATATATATATTGAATTATATATATATATATATATATATATATATATTTGGAATTATATATATATATATATATATATTGGAATTATATATATATATATATATTGAATTATATATATATATATATATATATATATATATATATATATATATATATATATATATTGCAATTATATATATATATATATATATATATATATATATATATATTTTAATTATATATATATATATATATATATATATATATATATATATTGGAATTATATATATATATATATATTGGAATTATATATATATATATATATATATTGGAATTATATATATATATATATATTGGAATTATATATATATATATATATATATATATATATATATATATATATTGGAATTATATATATATATATATATATATATATATATATATTGGAATTATATATATATATATATATTCCATGAAATTCATGAATCACCATAATTTTTGTTTCTCAAAGTTATAATTAAGGACATTAAATATACTTTGGAAAAGTGAAAATCCTCATTGCAATTAATGTGTTTTTGATTGTTTAAATTAATTCTTACATTAACTCGATTGCATATTCTTATATTCATTTCTCATTGTGACTTATTTTTTCGAACAAAATTAGTTGTATGAATTTATTTGTTTTTGATTTTACAGATATACAGATTCTCTGTAAAAGATGTTTACATTTAAAAGGAATTTTTTATACATGAGGAAGCCATACCTTTGCATTAAATCTCCTCAAAGCCCTGTTAGATAGTCTGTCTTGACCGGTACCGATGAAGCGATTTATCTGAAAGATACACGAAAGAGTTTATACAGACATTCATTATATTAAATGCATGCATACAAAATTCTTTCTTTACTATTTGCTACAACTGAATCAAATTATTAGAATGTGTCTGATTCTTTTCAATAAGTTTAAGCTATTTGTTGCGTATCAAAGAAACTATAAATTCATGCTTTTTTATATCGTCTGTCATTTTAAACTCAAAAAGTAAAGCTTCTTAAAATTAAAAAAGAATAAATAAGTAAAAATGAGAAAAACTATACCCTGCTTTCTATAGAGGTGATGTTTTCTTCAAGCACACTCATTTGTTCCACAATCTGACCCACTTTCCGTTGAGTCTCATCAAAATTGGTGTTAAGAGTGTTCTGGAAGTAAATTTTAGAATTTTCATTAGAAGACAGAGTTTTCAAATAGAAATTTATCAGTTTTTGTGAGATATAGTGAGAGGGAAATTTTTCATTTCATTTAGTAAAAAAAAAACCCAGCAGCAGTACCTTTTTCCCCCCATATTTAAATTTTCGAAAACATCTCGACAATTCAATTAGTAAACATAAAATTAATATAATTATGTATAAAAACCGCAATGAAATAGAAAAAAATATAGACTGTGACATCATGGGAATATGAACTACAGCAGGGTCTTCAAACTGAGTTCCAAAGCCCTCGTGTAGCTGAACAGTGCGACGTTAATATTCAATCAATCAATCAAACTGTGTTCCACGGAAACTTTGGATTCCACAAGTGAAAACAAAAATTAGAAAAGAAAAACTGTAAATATGTATGCAAAATATAGATTCACATTCTATATTCTTTTTCCGCCATGATCACTAGTTTTAAAGCCGTGTTTCCCAACGTGGGACTCACATGTATGGAAATAAAAAATGAATTTGGTACCATCATCCTCTTTTGAGAAATTCGTTGCAAGTTTTATTTTAATACAATAAAAGAATATTAAAACGATTTTTATCCATTACATGCTTTATCTAGGTTGTAAATATTCTGCTGTTTATGACTCTGCGTCCAGCAAAATTAAATGGAATGAAATGCAATAAATTGGATTTAGACATGAGTGTTAAAAATTACGCAATAAAGCAGTTTTTATTTGTAAAAGAAAACCACATATATACGAGACCATATAAAAAACACCAGTAAAATAATATTTCCCAAAGGACAAATGAAAGCATGTATGCAAAAAAAGAGAAAGTTTGCCTATGAACGAGAAAGAGCAATTTATCTACGTATCAACAAATTCGACGTTAAAATTTAAATTTAAACAGCCGTTTCTCCTAAATTTTGGATTACAAATATGCAGAATATACGGAAGCTTTTCACACAACAGTTACTAACTTTTTTTTTTTAATGTTATTCTGAATGATACATTTAAGTTAAAATATTTCTCAAAATGTGTGGTAACAAAAACAAAATACCGGAGCAAATTTAAACACAGAATATGAAATGCGAGTTCACAGATAGCTTCATTAAACTTGGACTTGGACAGTTGCGTAAAAAAATGCAAATTCATATCCCAATTACTAATATGATGTAAGGGTAGTTGCAGACATGAATTAAACCTATTAATGAGTAAATTACACTAATATTACGTTAAATTATTTTTTAACAAAAATACATTATTTTTACTTAAGGTATACTTCTAACATATTGATCTATATTATTTTTAGACATATTTTTGTTGGGAAGGGTGCCTTTTTGGATGGGGCTTCCCGGAAACATCGTTCTGTTTAAAGGGTTCGTGAGTCAACAAAGTTTGTAGACCAATGAGCTACACCCAAATATGCGTAGAAAAAGGTTATCTTTCTTCATTCAAAAAAAAAAAAAATGAAAAAGGTGAAAACTCACTCGGTACTTATGTACTTGGAAAAACTACATAAAAGTCACTAAGTGTATTTTTTCCAAGTGAGGCTCAGTGGTCGCGGTAGCCTAGTACTAGAGGTAATGAACTCGTAGCCGACGTGTCATGAGTTCGAGCATGTATCTTTGAAGACCCGCCGTGTAGAGGAGAGATGTACGTTAAATCTGTTTAAGCTCAATCATCCTACTTTTAGCGTGGTGTGGAAGTTAGGAGAGAAGGGTACCAGCTCAGGTGTAATCCTCGTCATTTGGCCATGGTTCAAAATCATGAGGGCCGTCGCCAAAAGCCCTCGAGTAGCTGAATAGTGCAACCTTAGGATTCACTCACCCCCTCACCCAAATGAGGTTCAAATGTTCATTCCATGGATTGCTTGAATTTTAAATAAGAGATTCCTAGATGAAACAATTTTAAAAAAAAAGGGAAATTGATGCTTTCCAGGGCTATTTTCAAAATTTACTAAAATGCTGCTTAATAGGTTACTTGTACAAAACAAAGTTGTTATATAAAAAAGAATCTTGGGCCTTTCTGATAGAGCGAGAATTGCATGACACATTTCCTTCATAAGGTTGCAAACAATACCAAAATTACGCAAAAGTTGTGTCCGTATTGGATTTAAAAAAAATCTAATTTCAAGAAACTGTCCTCGAAGTACACCATTGAGACCCAAGCTTGGCTTAAGAGTATCAAATTGCACCCATCTGTATCCCTGCGCTACATCCCCTACTCAGTCTCTTCTAATAATATAATATTGAACGTGATAATAAATAAAGTTCCCCTTTGATTTTTACATAATTGGTTTATTCATTATATTTTATGGGTGATGGTTCAATTCCTCTTGTATTACGGTTGCTTGTTTCCCCCCTTGATACAGGGTTGAAAAGTTTGAATCTTGATGATTCTTAAGATTCATCATGTAGAGGGGGGCAAATGCATGTTGTGGCTTAAAGCCCTCACGCTGGCATAGTGTGGAAGTTAGAAGAGTGGGGTAGCAGCTCAGGTGTCGTCCTCGTCACTTTACCGTGAGTGACGGAGTGTTATATTGTTAAGCTGCACTAGGGACTTTGGTGACAGATCTCGAAACTTTAAACAATGGTCAAGTGACGAGGACGACACTTAAGCTGACACTCCCTCTCCTGATTTCCACATCACACCAAAAATAGGACATTTGAGCTTCGATAGATTTAACGTGCATTGGTCCCACCACACGGCAGGTCTTAAGCGGTACTAGGCTGGAACCCACAACATGGCAGCCACAAGTCTGCAATCTTGACCACTAAGCTACCGCGGCCACTCATCAGTTGACCGAGACTCAAGATTACGAGTTCTGTCACTAATAGCCATCGTATTGTTCTCTCTCGTGCGCACCGTTGTGAGACAATTTTAGACTGCGTTTAACTGTAAGTTTTTTTTTTTACTATTGCTGAAATACATCTTGTGTCTTAAATAGATAATTGGCATACATGATGTGCTGCTTCAAGTTAAGCATGTTTTTTAATTCAATATTTACTGCTTTACCGTTATTTAATTTAAATTAGAATAAAAGTTTCTCTGCATCTATCGTGGCTATTAGTAACGCTTCTTTGCATGGTCGTATATACCTGTAGTTGGTTGTAACTGCAAAGTTTTGCTCTGAAACCAGAGTCGTCTTAAAACTTCTTGAGGCTCTGGGCCTATACAAAACTATACAAAAGTAGGCCCTGGGGTCTCTAGACAAATGTAGGTCCCCATTACCCATACAAGTAGACACTACATAGCATATATTGTCAAATACTCGTATAAACAATAACCCGAAGCAAAAAAAATGTATATGACTTACAATCGCACAGACCGGCTCGACCGACTACCGCCTTTTACTGATTGGGTAATGATGGTGTATGGTGGTAAGCCTAGGCCTATTCATGGACAGTGGTCATCATATGTATCCAGTTGACATATCTTCCGAAATTTCTAGTTTTTCGGATAATACAACCGCAAATAACATTTGACCGTTGAAATTATTCGAATCATGGTCTTATTAAGGCTGAGTGGAGAATGAGAAGGGTCCCCCTGCGGCCGAGGCCCTGGGCCCGGGCTCAATTAATCCATGCCTTAAGACCTCCCTCCCTGTTACTTGTTACAACTGTGTTGCCAAACATTCGTAAAATATAAAAAACCTTTAATAATTTCCGATACTTTTCTGAGCGTAATGTAGATATACTTCAAACGAAATTAAACATTAATTACTTTACTAATTAACATAATTAACTTCCTATGTACATATAATTTTCATAATACCGTGTTTTTTGTACATCACATTTTTCTCACCATAAAATTACATTAAAATTTTGCTTAAACATTTCTGTATTACAAAGGTATAAAAATAGTTCTGTTACACCAATGCTTCACTGCCGTAATAGTCAAGGTAACGGACTCGTAGCTGGCGTGTGATGAGTTCGAGCACAGTACCACTGAAGACTCGCCGTGTAGGGGAGCGATGCATGATAAATCTGTCGAGAGCTCTAATAACCTTCCGTTGGTTTGGTGTTGTAGTTCGGAGAGGGAGATACCAGCTCAGGTGTCGTCCTCGTCACTTCACCATGATTAAAAATGACAAAGTCCGTCACCAAAAGCTCTCGTGTTGCTGAACAATGCGACGTTAATATTCACTCACTCACCAATGCTTCAAACAACTGACAATATAATATTTACGAAGTAACATTTTATGAAAAGCAGCCGGCTGGGTGGCGTGGTTGGTTTGTCGCTGCCTTCTGCACCCAAGTATGCGGGTTCGACCCCAGCCCAAGTCGGTAGATTTTCATGATGCAGAAAATCAACAGCGACCATGTCATATGTTTATACGGCATGTAAAAGTTCCATAGAGTGTCTGTTTGTGGCTTGGGTGCTCTCGGCAAAATTAAAACCTAGTACAGGTTCGCATCATCAGAGCTCAGATGCCTCTCTCTAGGGAGGAAACTGGGCTTCAAAATTACCTGCGGCAATATGAATCCGTCTTATTTGGTGCCACACTAAAAAGAGAGATACCAGCTTCCGGGGAATGTACTAGATCTGCAATGGTAAAACACCAATCCGCAGCTCATTAGAAATTTTTTTAAAAAAAATGTTTTACGCGAACTTTTTACAGGATGTGATGGTTAATTTTCTTCCAAATGTGAAAATATTTTTTAAAGAAAGTTGAATAGGTTATTATAAGAAGTATAAGTTATATATCAAATATGATTTTGAAAAAAAGTAAATTATAACACATTAAAATTTTAAATATTTGGATTTGTCAAAAGTTTTGAAGCCCCACACTGTAAAGATTTTTTTAATTTATTTCAAATAGCTTAGTAGCAAATTTTAATTCTTAATTCTTAACATTCTTTTTATTTTTGAATTAGCAACACACTGATTCAAATAAATTCATTTTCTTTAAAAAAAAAGGATTTTTTTCAGACCATAATTTTTTAAATCAATAAGAACATTGATAAATTTACTTACTATTGACGATGAGGCTTGATTATTTCCCTAAAAATAAAAGAAAAGATTATGATAAGAAATTATTTAAAAATATTACATATATATGTAGGAATGGATGTGCACATATTGTATCCCTCCTATATTCCTTAATGACGAATGCCAAGAGAGCGCCACCTATCTGACAAGGCGGTTCGAAGATAACGAGTAAACTAGACTCGAAGAGAACGATTGTGTGGGAGACGACTGAGAGGGACGACGGCGAGGAGACGATGACGAGGGCGCAGGAACGAAACGCCTCGTGGAATCCAACGATCTAATGATATTTAGATTACTTTTTACTAACTCTTAGCCCTCCCTTGTAAATAATTCCCCTTAATATATAAATGTATATTTAACTCAATCTGGCAGTTGTCACTCTCTATATGGGGGCTCGGCCTTTCCCTTAACTTAAAATCCCCTAGAAAACCGAAGCAAAAGGACGATGACGATGCAAGAAAAGTGAATCTGTTCAATGTGTTCTTCAATGTGTGTTTGACGATTTTCTTCAATTTCAAGTGCATTTATTCTACAACCTGTTTTTCAACGTGTATTTGACGATTTTCTTCCATTTCAAGTGCATTTATTCTTCAAAGCGTTTTTGTGATTTGACACTTTCTTTCAGTTTCAAGTGTTGCGTGAAAATTCACGATTGTGAAGATATTTATTCGAGAATTTTGCCGACATCAAGATTTTCTTCAACACTATTATACATTTATGAAAGTAATATTCAACAAGCAAGACGTTGTGTGCAAAGGTTTACCATGAGTTTTTATTTCCATTGTTTTTTTACAAACTCTCAGTGATTGTGAAAATATATTTTGAAACTGCTAATGTGACTGTGATACGATATTTTTTAAACTTGTACAACTGCTACTAGTGACATTTTATTCTAGACTTTTATCCTTTCATAGCGTATTAATTTTTTTTTCTATGTTGAAATATTTTACTCATATATTATTTTAAGTGATCTGCAAATATTTGTATATTTTACGTATTTTGGTTCAATTTAAGTGATTTATTATGTCTTATTTAACACTGAATGATATCCCACTTATTGCGCAAGCATTGAAATTTGGCAATACTCAAAATGTAAAATTATTGTATTCTGTTATTTTTAACGATAACCCATTCAGTAGGACCTCTAGAGAACAATTGTGAAAATTTACGGGTTTCGCACCAGATTTTGATATTGAGGACTACTCCGCCGTTATTTAAAAAAAATTAAACCTACCCGATTTAATCTGTTTAGCTAATTTTTTACAACTAGAAACAGATGGAACTGCTGAAGAACTTTGTAATAATATTTTGCTTTCACTAGCTGATTTATCCGCTTTTCATAATAAATTAAATACACGAGGTGTAGAAGAATGCCCCCCGCGGGATGCAGAAAATTCCTTTGCTTTCCCCCCCACTTTCTACAGACAGGAAATCGGCTGACGCTTTTAGCCGAATTGATGAGTCAGCCGTTCCTTCTATTTCGAAAAACGATTTATCGTGGCTTTTTGGAAAAACGATTTATCGTGGCTTTTTGTTAAAGATTTACTTCAAACTCTTCGTAATTTCAGTGCAGATGACTCATACACAATCGAACATTTTTTTTCTGATGTGGAAGAAAATTTAACGTTTTTCCCAATAACCGAACAACAAAAAGTTATTTTTTTAAAACGGCTTTTGTCAAGATCTTCAAAATTATATATTCAATCTCAGCGCGGTATAAACTCTTACAGTTTTATAAAAAAAACTACTTATTCAGGAATTTGGAAAAAAAGTAAATCAGTATCAATTGCATAGGGAATTACAAAATAGAAAAATGCGGCCTAATGAAACGGCATTCCAATATTTAGTCGCTATTCGGGAATCGAGGTCAAGGATTTCTCGACGAAATTTCAATTATGGAGTACTGTATTAATGGAATCCCCGATTCTCCTTTAAATAAGCTAATATTATATGGATGTACAACAAGTTAGGAATTTATATATGCCAAGATAATTCAAAATAAAAGCAAAAATCGCTCTTCTTATGATACGTCGCGTAATCCAAACTTTAGTAGCCCCCCCCGTGATGTTGAAAGTACATTTCATAACCATCGATATGATAGATATCCAAAATTCAATGCACCAAAGCCTAATTCAAAATTTGAGAATAAAAATTTTAGAGATAGGACTCACGTAACTTGTTTTAATTGTTCGGGATCCGCGGTCATATTTCTAAATTTTGCCCAGATAAACATCGTGATCCAAAGTGTATATTATGCAAAAATTTTGGCCATAAATCTGATGCTTGTCATAAAAAAAAACATCCCTTCTTCTAATAAAGTTGATGAAATTACCCCATTAACTACTATGTGTAAAGAAGTTAAAATTTTATCTAAAAAAATATTATCTTTAGTTGATGCCGGAAGTCAAGTAACCTTAATGAAAGAAAGTGTATGGAATCAATTAGGCTCCCCTTCTTTAATAAATAGTGGTAATATACTAACTGGTTTTGGCCTTTCAAAAACTCATGTAATTGGTTCATTCAACTCAACAGTTTCAATTGACAACCAAGACTTTCCTGTTAAAATTAATGTTGTCCCCAACCACTCAATGAACTTTGATATTATTATTGGTTGTAATCTAATTAAACACACACACAAGCTAATTTGACTATCACACCTGATAGTGTTATGTTTTCTACGCCACAAATCGAAGCATCTGACGCTTCTCCACAACCATTTGTTTTCGCAATTACTGACGACATTCCTAAATTTGATATTGACCCTGAAATTCCAAAACAAACTCGTAATGATGTTGAAGCATTACTCGTATGTTAAAGGCAGAATAAAATTAAAACGACGGATATTGAGTTAAGCATTACCGTGACGGACGACAACCCAATTTATCATTCTCCAAGATGGTTACATTTTACTGAATGTGATATAGTAGATAAGCAAATAGATGAATGGACACAAAATGGTATCATTGAACCATGTTCATCTGCGTATGCTAGCCAAGTCCTAGTAGTCCACAAAAAAGACGGCAGTCCACGAGTCTGCATTGATTTTCGAAAATTAAATCGTGTGTTAGTTGAGGATCACTATCCTCTGCCCCTCATTGGGGATATTTTAGATAAACTTCAGGATGCTAGAGTTTTCAGTACCATTGATTTACGTAATGGTTTTTTCCGTGTGTCTGTTAACAGAGAGTCGCCCATATACCTCCTTTGTAACACAAAATGGTCAATTTCAGTTCCTTAAAATGCCTTTCGGACTCTCTACATGCCCTTCAACGTTTCAGCGTTTTATCAATACAGTTTTTCGTGATTTAGTTGTTCAAGGAATTGTTCTCCCTTACATGGATGATATAGTTATCCTTGCTAAAAATGAATCTGAGGCTATTGATAGACTCAAAAAAGTTCTTCAAGTGTCCAGTGATTACGGATCGGAAATAAATTTTGATAAATATCAATTTCTGCATAGGAAAATTGAATTTTTAAGCCATATTATTGAAAATAAAATAAACTTTTCCCTTCCCCTTCTAAAACTAAATCAGTTGTCCCTTACCCCGAACCAAAAACAACTAAAGAAGTTGAACGCTGTTTAGGTCTCACTGGATATTTTCGTAAATTTATCCCTTCTTATTTTGTAATTGCTAAGGCGTCGACAAATGAGGAAATTTTGATTGCCCAACCAAAACAAGTACTTGTGCC
>BMAU01003624.1:0-42108 GCA_019973935.1 Trichonephila clavipes | reverse complement strand
TAACTAATATATAACAAAATGTGAAAATGGAAGAGAATTTTACTATAATTTTCAATTTTAAAGTTTTCCCGATATTTTTTATTTTATAACTGGGGAACATAAAACCCCTTTGTGTTTGCTTTTGATAAGTGCACCGTGCATGCTATGAAGAATGGTCCTGTATAGTACTCTTTTATCTACCCTCGGTACATATAGGTACCATTCACTTTAAAATGACTTAGATTATAACCATTTTTACAAATACTCTTACGATACTTTGTAGGAATATTCTTTTAAATACCTCCTTCCAAGATATTTGGTAGCACGAGTCATGTGATGTATTGAAGAGGCGAATGTGAATAGTTTTATAGCAGAAATTAAGTTCATTGTCATTTTTGTTCCAAAAAAGTAGTTAATGTCATATGCAAGTGTCTTATTTTTTATTGTATGTTAATGAAGACTTAAGGAGACGATTTAATTATTTCTCTTAAGTGTACAGTGTATATAATTAATTCTACAGCCGAATATCTTTAATTAATTAACTAGCTCTAACGGATTAAATTTCAAAAAGCTGAGCATTTTGTTTATGTATATCTCTTAATTTTCAATGTAATGATTGAAAAAAGAACTTGCATAAAAAAAAATACAGTAAAGCATAATACGGTAGATAAAAAGTTAAAAGAGCTTCATACTTTTGAAAAAAAAATTCATTTTCTTTTTTTTTTTAAATCGGTTGGAATTTTTGTGTTTGTGAGTGCATATATATTTATGAACACATAATTCGACGTATGGTGTTATACTAAGAGTTACATTGCATCACACACACAGGAACAGATATAATATCGGTTTATTTGGGTTATCTTCCATTTTCATTTTTTCTCAAGCAATAAATTGCACATCGCCTTGCCAATCTTTGTTTTTTACCGAAGTTTCTTACGATTCTTAATTCCTGTCTTCACCACAAAGAAAATCTCGGAATAGAAAAATTTCAGTACCATAGACAAACAGCATCTCTTAAAAACACAAGCACAATCTTTCTATAAGAATTAAAATATGCGCACAAATCAAAGGTAAGAAGAAAATATCAGCGCTCGTTCAACACATAGGCAAACCACTTTTGGTCAGCTTTAACCCGTACGGTGTACGGCCAAATCAGCTAAAGAGTAAATATAATCCATTAAGAATATATTTTGTCTGTCGAGAAGCCTTATAGAATTAATTCTATTTTTTAATACTTTTCTTACAAAAATGGAATACCGAAATTGTCTTCAAACCTCCCTTTGTTCATTCAATCATTTAGCATTTTGCATCTTCTCTACTTAATACTTCACAGCTCTTGCAAATAATAGCACAGTATTCTACTCGCACATGCAGAACCATTTAGTCAACAAGTGTTCTTGTGCAAGCATTCTAAATGTGTCTGTTTTCCTTCATTTTGTCATCAAAAGTTCTTCCTTTCACAAGTATTTGAAACTTAAGAGAAACCCTAGTCATCTTTGGTACTTCGGAAGAAATCCAGGAAGTTCATTCAAGCTTATGTCTCGGAAATACAAGACTGCCTTCTGGCGCTTTGTGAACGGCCTTATAAAAGCTCTCACTTTTTGTCAGTGTCAGGAGAATTTTTTATGTCAGAATGTATTTTGGTTTGCTTCCTTTCAGTAAATAAATAATATCTTTAAATAATCTTTTATTTTCGAATTTTCCATATACTCACGCCACCCATTTAATTCATCACTCCCCTCCTCTAGGGGGTGCGCTACAAAGTTTGAAAACGCTGGCATAGCTCATTACTTAAGATTAATTTTAATTTTAAGAGGACCATAAAGGATCATCAAAATATCTGTAGAATAAATGGGCTGTATATATTCATAAAATACCCAGGGAAGCGGATTAGTAACGGCTATAACATTTTATATGAATGCCAGTTGAATTTCTTAGCCACAAATATTAATTTTCATAAGAATATAATTCTTACGCGATTATCAGTATTTATTTTCTCATGTTCAGTACGACAATTGTTTTCAAAAACAATTATAGAAATTTTACTCAAAATACATTATTGTAATTTTCACCACTTTTATAAAAACAAAAAATGTTAAGATTAAAATCCACTGAAAAGCCGACGGACCACGCAATTTTGAACCACAAGTATAACATCGTTTAAAACACCACACGGGAGGACGTATATCCTAAAATGTTACTGAAGGTACATAATTTATGAGAAAAAGTCATTAAACAAATCATGGAAAGTTAAAAAAAAATTGTAATAATGATAATCTCATGGAAACAATTTTTATTTTCCCGCATATCTCGAGCAACGTTGACCCATTATTTTAACACAGCCCCAATTCGAACTGCATAAAATTCTCTGGGTTGCTGTGTCATCCACACTAGAACTTCATGTCGAATGTTTTCGTCATCTGAAAGTTTGCTTCCAAGATGTTTCTGAGGACCAAACGAATTAACGCAAATTTCCATTCGGTTACTTTTTGTGTTCCTTGGTCAGTTGCCGAGGGATCCAACGTGAGCACACTTTTCGTAAATTCAAAAAGGCATGCATTATGCTGCATGCTGAACCATGAGAACATCCTATTGCCGTTGCGATGCTGTCACACACACAATTTTTTGTCACTCTTCTATTATCCCAAATAAATTCTTCCACCTGTTGCTGAGTTGATTTTGTTGCAACCAAAAATGGATGGTTCCTTTGATCCCCTTTAACAATTTTGGAACGCCTCTGTGAAAAATTTTACACCTAATTGCACACTGATTTACTTGATAAATAATTTTCTCGATAAACAGGTAACATTTATCTATGAATATTTTTTCATTCAAATCCTTTTGCCCTCAAAAATCGAACCACACCACGATGCTCTTCTATTGAACAATCATTCAGCACCATCGCCATTTTTAAACTACGTATGAATGCGAGTGTTACCTACTCTGTATGAATAAAATATCGCAAAGCTGTATGCGGCTCCGTCTATTACTATTATTTGGAGATATTATTTCTACTTTAAATCTCGCCACATATCTATTTGTAACTTCATTATTAATTTACCATCGTAATTTGACTAAAAATACGTATTTCTGAAAATTCTGGGAATACTGAAAACCTGTTGTAGGGGGAAAAATCAACGATATAAAATAATAAATATATTATATTATTAATTTATACCCCTTTCCTACAGGTAAGCGTTGGAGATTAATTTCTGTATCCGAGGAGTTTCTTACTTCTGTAAACTGGTCATCATATGTGTTGTTGTTTCCGATCTCGACTGCGTCAGATCCAGGCCTACGAAATTCATCATGGCAAGGGGGCTAGATGTAGGCCTATCGTTGGCCGTGGCTTTGAGCACCATACAGGTGACAGTACAATTTAGCTCGGTTCCACCACAATTTTGAGGGCGAACAATTTGGGGAAGGCTCAGAGCCTCCCACCTCTTTTACCCGTTCACCAATATCACGAGGGGACTTGCCTATATATATATATATATATATATCTAATATATATACAAGCAATAGATAAACATTCACATCAATCACTAATTCGAGATAAACATTCACATCAAACATTCGACAAAAAAAAAAATACAGAGATAGTAAAGAGAACATACAATGAAGGACACTAGATTAAAAATTATAAAATGGATGCCGCAGTATTATAAACATTGCTGACTTAGGACAGCTAATATATAAAATAATTTTTATAAAAGTGGGGTTAAACACGTTTTTTGTCCAGCCAACCTTCCCCCTTTATGTAAATAATACTGAGCAAAGAGCTATTGAAAGTAATGGATAGGAATATCTAAATCCATTACAAAATAGAGGTAACTTTCCTAAAAATTGCACTTGAAAATGCAGAACCCGCGCTAAATCTTAGTGCAATAAATAAATTATTGCCAGATTCTGGTCCCTAATGCAGATTCAAAGCATGAGAGTGGCTTAAATGTAGCACTTAACAAAAATATAAAAAGAATAGTAACAAAAATTAATAAAAGAGTTACAAAAAAACCATAACTTTAGTGAAACTAGAGTATATATGAATTAAATAATAATAAGTAATTTTAACTAATAATAGAATATGGAGGTAACTATAACTATGAAATGTGTAAAGTTATTGTATTAAACTATAATTAATCGAAGAATTTTTAATCCTTACGATTTTGAATAGCTTTTTTCATATAACTCTTAATAAAATGAATTGGGTATTTCTGATTTAAGCAATATTTAGTAAAATGTTTATTGTTATTTATTATTTCTGATTTTTTTGACACCAGAAATTTATTGCGTTGTATATAATTAATAACAATATTTCTGAATATAGAAATATGTACATTACTCTCCCATTGCGGAACTTTTATTATATTGAAATTAAAATCTTCTCTTTTATTATAAATATTAGAAACGATTACATTATCTATTAATTTGATATGTATGTCAAGAAAATTTGCTTCATTGTTGTTACTATTTGTCTGTATTAAATTAAGAAATTGTGGATAAAAATTAGTATTAGGTATAAAATTGACTTGCTTGCCAAAAATGATTATGTCATCTATATAACGATAAATATAATATTTAGAATTATTAACGTAACTACTTTCAAAATAATACAAGTATAAATTGGCAAGACAGTTGCTCGCAGGGCCACCTTGGGGCAAACCTTTTATCTGCAGATAATAGTTACCCTTATGAAATATATAGTTCTCTTTAAGTACAAACCTAAGTAGTGAACTAAATCTATCCTAATTAACATTATTAAATAAATTATCTTTATGAAAATTTACAAGTATATTAATCATATCATCAATATCAATAGAGTTAAAAAAACCTTCAAAATCTAAACTATAGACTGAATAAATCTTTTTAGCTTTCATTTTTTCAATTAAAGATTTACTATTTTTAAGTATGGCTGTGGATTTAAGATTATTTATTGTATCATATGTAATATTTCTCTCTCTCTCACGGAGAATTTTGCTAGTTTTTCTGATATATGTATTAATTTCATTTGTAACTGTCGTAAATTTTACTGGGTCTTTATGAAATTTGGGAGTAAGAAAATATATGTAGAAATTTAACACTATATATATATTATTAATTTGAATACTTAATTTTTTATGAAAAGCTAAAATTCGGTTAATTATTTCTCTATCAGAAAATGATGACTTAATAAAAGCTGTATTATTATCAAAAAATATCTGTTGATCATTAAATTATAATAGTATTTACATATGAAGGCAAAATTACCTGGCACTTTATTAACATAAACTATAATGAAATTATTTTGTAATTTTTTAATCTGATTTTTAATATCATTAAAAAGATTTTATTATCTGTACCAAAGCTATATATTTATTGAGCTGCTAATCTAAATCTAGTAATATTACTTTTACAATATTGAAATTCTGTGAATGCATCTATAGGCATTATAATTAAAAATTGATCTATACTTAATAGCTATTTTGTATATAAATTGCTCAATATCATTATATAACTGATTTTTTATTAATTTTATTATTATTCGAAATCATCATTGCCCAATGCTAAATCTAGTACCTTTATTCATTATGTTTCTAAAATTGTTATCTTTTACAATATTGAGATCACTCAGATTCTTTTGGAACAAAAGCATGCTTGTTGATGTTTTTTATTAGTATTTAAAAAGCTAATGAATTTATTTTCCCAATTTAAAGTCATTAATTAATTTCCATATTAAAATTGTTTTCCCATTTACATTAACTTGTTATGCACTTTTTTTTAAAACAGAACCATAAAAGGAATTAAAATCTCAACTGACGCACAAAGAAGTTACACAAATCATTGCCCAAACTGCTCTAATGTTCAACTGTTTCAACAACTGATCCTCAGTTGCCCAGCAATTCAAACCAAACTTTTCACACAGTATCAGCTCAAAGCGCTCGCACGCGAGATCTAAAGCCTTTTTTCTTTTAATCGTCCTAAGTGTCCATTATTTTCTCAAGATTCTTTTGGAAAATATGTTATCATCGATTCTAAGCCACACCCCTAATTCTTTACGCCTTTTTTTGAAAAAAAAATTGCAAGAAATTTATTTTTATCCGATAGTTTAGATTTAAAAACAAGTTAGTGAGAAATAATAAAAAAGTTAATAATTAATTTATTTTCCCAATATTAAAAACTTACAAATATGCATGCAGGAAACTATAATTACTCTAATCGTCAGTGTCATGTTTCGAAAGTGATTTGTCAATCCCATTGACACTTTGATCTCGAAATTGATGCCGTCGTCTCCATGTTCCCACACGGTGTCATCTTCCATGCCATCCAATGAATTTGTTATGCACTTTTTTTAAAAAAATAGAACGAATAAAAAGGAATGTAAAAGAATTATTGAAGTCTGCTGAACAATCACAAGCGATAATTATATAATTTCGCTTACACCACCGATGCACATTCATTTCATCCGTGTCAAGTTTTTGTGGCCGCTGCTCTTTTTTTCCAATTTTTTCTGCATATGAAATTGCCTCCCTTTTTCATACTCGCGTCGTAGCGAACTAATGCTATTGCCTATATCTTTGATATTTAAAAAAAATACAAAAAATTTCCTAAATGCGAGCAGACAACGATGTTTAGAATAGACTGAATATTGAAGATAAATTCCGGAACAGGGGATAAGTAATCCATTCAAGTGGCCAGAATGGACGGAAGGGGTCCATTTTTCCTTTTGAAAGGCGTGTAAACTCAATTTTCCCCATCCAACACATGTTTAGCTTTTGATTCTAAGCAGCACCCAATTTTCAATAGCATTAACACTAGTGCGGCTTAGATTCGAGTAAATACGACAGTTATAACTTCCAGAAAAATGCTTATTTTGTAAAAAACAGTTTGCAAATTAGTACAATTTTGAAATATTATTTACTGCATATCAGTGCTTCTCAAACTTCCAATGTTTGCGACCCAATATTCAATCATAATTTGCATCTCGCTCCCCTCCGAACCATAGCGGAGTATTAAATTCAATAATACTATGACTTAAACCTCTTAAGCCCCCAACGTATATAAACGTTTCACTCAGCCACTGCGTTTATTGCCCTCAGACGTATATACACGTCTTTCCGAAGTTATATCTTTTCTGTGATCTCGCATCCATGCAATTATTTCGAAGGCCTTAGAAAGCAATAAAATGACATTGACAGTGTTTGTGAAGGATTCCCTTACATCAGAGGATTTGATTATTTATTCCTCCTTTTCTACCACCCACCCCCTCAATACACCACATACGCTTACCAGCGTGCTAAACAGGGGCATTGGAAAGTGAGTCGCATAATTTGTAATCGGCTTTTAAAAGATTAATTATAAATCGTACAAATTATCAAGATAAGTGCTAATGTTGGCATGTAACAGGGGTGGCGAACCACTATGGATCAACGTGCCATTTTTCCCAAAGAAGTGTCTAATGAGGTATAGACGTGCCGGCAAATAATTTTGACTTGTAATTATTGGGAAAATAATAAAAGTAAGTGCGAATAAAACACAAAACTATTTATTATGAAAAAATACTTTTTGCGCTGTATAAATAAATGTTTTAGTTATTCGTGTAATTCCAATTAAAGTAACATTAGTGTAATTTCTGTTGTTGCAGATATAGGATGACAAATAACTTATATTAGATTTGTGTAAGATGTTACTTTTTGTAGAACATGCTGAATTTGAGTCTTCTGCCAAACGGTCTCTTAGCCATTAATTATTTTGGCTATGGTTCACTTTTGTTAACAAGAGGGTTTGTGATTTGTTTCAAAATACCATTTTACAGACGATTTTCTGCATACCACTACTCCAGAACATAAAACACAGACCGCTTTGTCGCCTTTACTAATAATGTCATGTTTCTCGGTCCATCAAATTTGAAATTCTCTGCTACTTGAACTAGCCATGTTAAACAACAGTTAAAAATCGTAAATATAACACAGGTAAACTTTAAAACACAGTTATGTCAATGAAATTGACTGTGCTATGCGTAGACAAACTTTATACCATAAGCAATTGTAGTCTACAACATAACTAAGGCAAGACAATAACAAACGAGAGTATGCTTCCCGATTACTCGCGTTTGTTCGTAATACTCTATAGTGAACTTTGAAATTTTAAAAAATAAAATGCAAACCATTTTGATCACTGACGTGCCAAAAATATTGTGTCGCATGCCATCAATGGCACGCGTGCCTCTGGTTCGCCATCCCTGGCATATAATTTTATATATGACAGATCCATAGAGTCACTGGTAATTATTAAACGTGTCCTTAACTTTGTATTGTTAATTATAAAAAAGATTGTGCACTACTGATACACTTATAAGTGTATTATATATTGTAAATGATTATTTTATTTTTTTATTATGTCAGAATGTATTTCTATATTTACTTTCAGGAAGTTTATAATTTTTAAAAGAATTTTTTTTTCAACTTTTCAAGAGGCTCGCGCCCCCTTTTTTAAGGTTTATGACGCCCCTAGGGGGGAGCACCCCACAGTTTGAGAAACACTGCTGAATATATTTATGAGTCCAAACCCTTTTAATTAAATTGGAAAAGAAAACATCTGATTAAAGTATAGATGCAGCTTAGTGAATTCGCAAATTTTTAAGAAAAATATTGTTCCAAATTTTAAAAACTGCATGGTTTTCATTCAATTAGAGCAGGAAATAAAACTTTTGTTGAATTAACAACTTGCAATAAGTTGGGAACTTTTTTAAACCAAATTGAACTCTTTTAATGGGTAATTTTAATAACTTTTTGTGTTTTTTTATGTTTCGAAAATTTGAATTTGACATCGTTTGGTTAAAATTACATGTCGGAGTTACATTTGAAAAAAGCAGTGGAAAGTCAAAAAGAAGCAAAGAGCTACTATTTCCTGTATTTCCCTTATTCTCAACGTAGAAGATACAGAAATAAAATTAACAATTTACAAACAAAATGGAAATTTAGAACATATTTTTAAATACACTCCTGATTATCTAAATTTATTTTTAATTGATCATTTAATTCAAAATTTTTGAAAAGGAAAGCTGTACTAACATCTTGGAATCCTGGAGTCCATATTCAAAACTCTGTAAATATTTGACATACATTTCACAATACGATTCATTTTTAACTTTGTTATTTTTGATAGACTTCTAGTACAAATCCTACATCTCATAATTCTAAGGCGATATTAAAATAAGTTGACGTTTTTTATGTTAGAAAATTATGACGCTTGTGCAATCGCTACATTATATAAATTCCGCATGATGATCCCCCTAGAATATGATTGATTGAATATTAACGTTGCACTGTTCAGCTACACGAGGGCTACGGGCGACGGACCACGTGATTTTGAACCATGGTCAAGTGACGTGAACGACACCTGAGCTGGCACCCTCTCTCTTAACTACCACACCACACCAACGGGAGGACGTTTTAGCTCTCGACAGATTTAACGTGCATCGCTGCCCTACTCAGTGGTTCTTTAGCGGTACTGGGCTCGAACTCAGTGACCTGATACCTTGACCACTCGGCTACCGCGGCCATCTAGAGTGTGAGTACTGTTGAGTGACATATAGTACATGCAATGAATAAACCTCCACATTTAAGGGATTAATTATAAACACAGAACAATGGTAAGTCATTTTTATTGCAACAGTTTGGATCAGTGTTTCTTAAACTTTCAATATTGGTGACCCAATATTGAATCATAATTTTTTAGCCGTCGTCCCCTCTCCCCTCCATAAAATAACAATGTATTGATTTCTATTATACTATACTTTGACGCTAAACCTAACATACCACTTTAACCTCTTAATTGTTGCACTGGGAAAAACTTATATGAACGCCTCGCTCAGCCAGTGCATTCTATTTGCCCTGCGGACGTATACATAGGTCTTTCCATAGTACGATCTTTTCTGTGGACTGCTTGCTACTCATAAAATTATTCCGAAGGCTTTGGAATGCAAAAAAAAATGACCTTTATAGTGTTTGCGAAGGTTTTTAATTATTTCAGAGGATTTGTTTAGTGATTCCTTGTCTCCCCCCGCGCGCCGCAGTATACACTACATGCTCAAATAGCCTACGTATTAAAAAATGTGGCAGTGTGGTGCGAATCGTAATTTTTAATCCACATTTAATCTATATGATTAATTATAAACTGTACAAATTATCAAGATGAGTGTGAATTTTTGCCTATAATTTTATATATGAAGAGCCCATGAGGTCACTGGCAATCATTAATCTTGTTCTTAAGATCAGTAGTATTGTTAAATTAATTATAAAATATGACTATTGCGCAGTGCTGATATATTTATGGATTGCGCAATGCGACCATGCATTCATTATATCAGTGTAAATATATATAATTTTTTTAACAAATTTTCGCAGCGGCTCATAATCTATTTTAGCTTTCTCTCTTCAGTAAATTAATAATTTTTAAATAATATCCAGACTGTTTTATTTTCGACCTTTGGATCAACTGGCTATGCTCGAGCCCTCAACTCTGTTGGGTTATCATGCCTCCCCCATGGACTCTAGCGGGACGCGCCCCACTCTAGTCTCTAGTTTGCGAAGCGCACTGGTATAAATTATATTCGTCTACATTATCTTCTCTCGTTTACTGCCATTATAAAGTGTTCTTTACACACGGAAATCTTTTCATAACTTCCAACCCATATTGACATCGATTGCTGAGAACTTCTCAAAATTAATATAGCAAAGAACTGAACCTGCTACTTTTAACTTTCATTGAAATTTATAATTTTAAAATCACTTCTTGAAATCTGGGAAAACATGGAATATTTATAACAGTATCTTCAGTAGGAAAGAATTTTAATTTTTTAAACAAAAACTGTATGAGCAAATCACGAATTTCTTCTGTGGTACTAAAAGTCCCTGATTCAAAATGGTTACTGACCTTGTTTTAAAGTATTTTGTTCAAGTAGAGGGCATAGTCATAGACATTTTTAAGACTTTTGAATTCAGGAAAATTCAATATTTTAAATGCCCAGCTCTTCAAAACTAAAAATGCTGAGGAGCGAAAAATAAAAAAAGAAAATGTTATAAATATCTCTAAATGTTGAATCTAAACGTGTATAGGATGGTTATTGAAATCACACACACAAACATGTACCTTTTACAGATAACAGAAAATCTACACGTTCTGGTCGCAAAGTTCATCTTCCAAACTAGCTCAACATAACGAGAAATATCTGAAATAGATTCAAAAGAGAGAAATATATTTTCTTAAATTTTTATCAGTGTTTCAAATAATCAAGTAAGTTCATTATAACTAAGAACTATTTAAATGCCTAATGAAACCTTGTCAAATAATTTCATAATATTCATATAAGTACTGTATTATTGATTATCGTTATTATTTAATAACTGTAATATATATTCCTTCTATGTACACACATAAGTATAATATAAAAAATATGTACCACGTTACAACCAAATATTCAGTTATAAATGTATCATAATTGTCTTTGTATACATATTTACCACTATAAAATGAGGTTGAAAAAATTCAATTATTTTTAAGATGCCCTTTTCATTCTTAATATTTGAAATATTTGAATATTTTTTTGCAAGACTTAATCATTAAAATTTATTGTTTGTTAAAATTTATTATTATTTTTCTATTTTTCTTATTTAAAATATATTTTCTGAAAAATCTTTCGTTTCGTTCCTTTTGCAGTTTTCTTTTTTAAATAAAAAAAAAGAGTTAATAATAAATAAATAAATAAGTGAAAGAATAATAAAGGAACTATATAAACCAATGTTGCCTATTAAACACGATAGAAAAAAAAACTTGATTGAATTTTTTATTATTAGTGGACCAGTTGTTGAAAAAAAACCGAAAATATATTGTATTTAAGAAAAAAAAAAATAATATGTCATCACACATTATCAAAGGATCAACTGGGAACACTGCATCAGTTCTATTTTTTATCAATAATTAAAAAGAATATTAATATCTAGAATTTTTTTTGACAACGGAAACAAGTGTGTAAGGTATTTCTAAATATCTAATTAAATACCGTTATACATTAGAAATTGAAAAAAGAAGAAAAAGCATTGCAGAGATGACATTACCAAATTTATTTTTGGAATATTTATTTTTATATATCTCTCTGTATATTTTTTTCAATCTAAATCTATTTATACTATATATATATAAAAAACAACGCATTTGGTAATACGCGATGATTCAAACTTATTTCAATCTTTCAAACATTTGCTAACAGCATTTCACATCTCTCACGCTTCCTTTCCAATTGATTGAAAGCTGGTAAGTTGCAGTTTTTTTTATTTTTAAAAAGTGAAATATGTATTAACGAATAGTGCACTTTTAGCTAAATTTATTACGGTATAAAATTACCTTTAAATTTCCAATCAAGTACGTGCTTGAAATTTAAATTACTTTGAATTAAAATCGTTCTACAGTTATAGAATAGAGTAGAAAACTTTCAAAAGGATTTCTAAACGTGTCTAAATGATAATTTAACTAGTAACTGAAAGAAAGTAGACATAATTTTATCAATTTAATAGTATATTCCGTAAAGAACATCGGTTAAAGTTAGCAGAATACATTTCAGATTTTAGTACTTTAAAAAGAAAATAAGAAAACAAATGCAATTATTAACATTAAATAGAAATGTCGCCATAGCAATAACAGAAATATAGTATAGATATATGATGTCTTACTTTTTTGTGACTTTGCGCCGATTCTGAGCTGTTGAGTTGATATGATTTCATAAGCTTTATTTAAAAATTTAATTCAAAACACACGCGAAAGTAAAAAATATTATATTTCAAATGTAAATTATTTTTAGCAAAAATAACAGTTCCAAGTGTGTAAAAAAGTATGCTAGAAATATAAGCTATAGCTGGTATACCCGTTCTTCGCTCGGGATAGTTAAAAAAAATGAAACAATACAGATTGAATGATAAAGAAGTTTTTAATGAGTTAGTTTTACGTGAATTGAAAATTAAACAAAAAAAAGTTTTTTGCATATTTCAGTTGAACAAAAAACCTATATTTGTTAAATTTTAAGTCTAGATCTAAGCTAATAAAAAGGATTTTTTTTTATTTATAACGTAACTCTCTTGGGGGTCGATTTTTGAAAACACCTTCCTAAGCTGGACTAAAGTTTGATTCTAATCAATGGGCACGGAAGCAAATTAAGAATAAATTTAAATATTAAGGTTTATTTTAAAGAAAAACATTTAAGGAAAAATAGCAGTATACAGTTAGCAAACACTGGACATGACTTCTCTCCGTCGTACCCAAAGACCGATTGAATTTTTCCGAACCCCCAAGGGGAAGGGATTTCCGTCCCCCCTGTCCAGCTTGACCACATGGTGAAACTTCACATTCCACATTCCAAGGGGGGAAACTACCCATCCCCCTGTAGCAGGTGTTAATGGACCTTTCCACTCCTACACCTCCCCTCAAAAACTCATCCGTCATTCCAGGACGATGCAGCTGAAAAGAAACTTTAAAAAAAACACATGCATACATACATGGCAAGAACGAGATAACGAGAGAAATTTTCTTTTCAGGTGTCACGTGAAAAGAGCTTTTGCTAATACAACTCCCACAAAAATAGTTTTGCAAATCACATTAATATGTTAGAAAATTAATATCCATACAAGATACAACCCCAAGTAATACTCAAAAAATATTAAAATATAAAAGACAAGTTTCTAAAAATATAGCACAAAATCTAAAATAATTATACAACATGTACTAGTAAATCATATTTAGAAGCCAAAGTTTTAATCTTTAGCAGTTTTCAGAAATTATGGTACTGAAAAACGTTAAGTATATATATAATCATTGGCATAAATCTTATCTATTTAACAGCAGGCAACCTGGATAATTCATTACTTTTACATGTTTAAACCTCCAGCCAAACGTTAATTTCTATATTAATTTTCGATTATACAATCTGTTTCAAATAACTCGTATATTTTACCGATTTACATTGCTTAATGCACCAAAATACGAATACAATTAACCAATTATACGTATTAAACAACTTGGAATATACAGCTTAATGAGTTTTCCAAACTCCTCATAAAATACAATAAGTAATTGGGTAGTTACTTATCAACAACAATCTTATATAAAATGTATTTAAAAATGTTAAATACACATATAAATCACAAACTGATAATCAAACTATATCTGTCCGAGTGTAACACAAATATGCTGAATGCAGGAATAACTGACTTTAGAACTGATGTTCTAACCCTTACTAGCAAAATTAATAAATTATACACTGATGTATAATAATTTTAATTTGAACTGGCGTTCAAAATTTCATAACTGCATGGATATGCAATAAAATATACTGAGTGAATTAATGATTTTGAAGCTTTCCTTAATTTATAGAACTGATGTTCTAAAACTTACTTTCCATTGATATGGAACAAGAAATAATAAAAAATATACTGATGTAAATATAATAATTCAAAAATTGAACTGGCGTTCAACAAGTTACAACTGCATGGATATGCAGAGCAAAAACATACATTGACGTATACAAAAATAAAATCAAAAATTCTCTTAATAAAATGGATGTTAAACAGTATAATTTTAAAAATTCTCTCTCGTCTTACATTACAGGAGTTGCAAGCAAAAACTCTTACCTGATTCATTTCTACGCGGGAATCCAGAAAACTCGAAATTTCTGGCTCTAACGTTCTTCCTGTGGGGTTTGCCACTAAGGCTTGATCACTATCGTCTGCGCCACTAAAGTTTGATTCTAATCAATGGGCACGGAAATAAATTAAGAATGGCGTCTAAATTTTAAATATTAAGGTTTATTTTAAAGAAAAACATTTAAGGAAAAACAGTTAGTATACAGTTAGCAAACACTCGGACATGACTTCTCTCCGTCGTACCCAAAGACCGAATGAATTTTTCCTAACCCCCAAGTGGGTGAAAGGGGATTTCCGTCCCCTGTCCAGCTTGACCACATGGTGAAACTTCACATTCCACATTCCAAGGGGGAAACTACCCATCCCCCTGTAGCAGGTGTTAATGGACCTTTCCACCCTACACCTCCCCCCTCAAAAGCTCATCCGTCATTCCAGGACGATGCAGCTGAAAAGAAACTTAAAAAAAAACACATGCATACATACATGGCAAGAACGAGATAACGAGAGAATTTTCTTTTCAGGTGTCACGTGAAAGAGCTTTTGCTAATACAACTCCCACAAAAATAGTTTTGCAAATCACATTAATATGTTAGAAAATTAATATCCATACAAGATACAACCCCAAGTAATACTCAAAAATATTAAAATATAAAAGACAAGTTTCTAAAAATATAGCACAAAATCTAAAATAATTATACAACATGTACTAGTAAATCATATTTAGAAGCCAAAAAGTTTTAATCTTTAGCAGTTTTCAGAAATTATGGTACTGAAAAAACGTTAAGTATATATATAATCATTGGCATAAATCTTATCTATTTAACAGCAGGCAACCTGGATAATTCATTACTTTTACATGTTTAAACCTCCAGCCAAACGTTAATTTCTATATTAATTTTCGATTATACAATCTGTTTCAAATAACTCGTATATTTTACCGATTTACATTGCTTAATGCACCAAAATACGAATACAATTAACCAATTATACGTATTAAACAACTTGGAATATACAGCTTAATGAGTTTTCCAAAACTCTCATAAAATACAATAAGTAATTCGGGTAGTTACTTATCAACAACAATCTTATATAAAATGTATTTAAAAAATGTTAAGTACACATATAAATCACAAACTGATAATCAAACTATATCTGTCCGAGTGTAACACAGATATGCTGAATGCAGGAATAACTGACTTTAGAACTGATGTTCTAACCCTTACTAGCAAAAATAATAAATTATACACTGATGTATAATAATTTTAATTTGAACTGGCGTTCAAAATTTCATAACTGCATGGATATGCAATAAAATATACTGAGTGAATTAATGATTTTGAAGCTTTCCTTAATTTATAGAACTGATGTTCTAAAACTTACTTTCCATTGATATGGAACAAGAAATAATAAAAAAATATACTGATGTAAATATAATAATTCAAAATTGAACTGGCGTTCAACAAGTTACAACTGCATGGATATGCAGAGCAAAAAAACATACATTGACGTATACAAAAATAAAATCAAAATTCTTTCTTAATAAAATGGATGTTAAACAGTATAATTTTAAAATTCTCTCTCGTCTTACATTACAGGGTTGCAAGCAAAAACTCTTACCTGATTCATTTCCACGCGGGAATCTCGAAATTTCTGGCTCTAACGTTCTTCCTGTGGGGTTTGCCACTAAGGCTTGATCACTATCGGCTGCGCCACTAAAGTTTGATTCTAATCAATGGGCACGGAAACAAATTAACAACATGGCGTCTAAATTTTAAATATTAAGGTTTATTTTAAAGAAAAACATTTAAGGAAAAACAGTTAGTATACAGTTAGCAAACACTCGGGCATGACTTCTCTCCGTCGTACCCAAAGACCGAATGAATTCTTTCCTAACCTCCCAAGTGGGGGAAAGGGGATTTCCGTCCCCTGTCCAGCTTGACCACATTGTGAAACTTCACATTCCACATTCCAAGGGGGGAACTACCCATCCCCTGTAGCAGGTGTTAATGGACCTTTCCACTCCTATAGCTGGTCTCTTATCAGCAAAATTAACACAGTGTTACACGTTTTGTGTAACGAACGCTTGAAATAGTGTAAATAGTTTTTATCTGGATATGTAATATATTAATATTAATTTCTGCTATATTTATTTTATCTTAAATTTGTAACATTCGCAAGCAACGTCATTCCTTACATTATAATGACGATTCAACAGAAACACAGCAAAATATTGGCGATTAAGACAAGTTGACTTCATTTTTGGCGATCCTGTTGACAACTTGGTGATTGATTGAACAGTGCAGAAGTGGATATGCTGTAGTGCCATCTGGTGGGGAGCTGCAGCAAAAACGATAGCACAAAAATCTCCTTCATAAAAAAATACATTTACATGCCAATTTTCATAGTCATTGGTTGAACAGTGTTGAAGTGTTGCGATTTCATATGTACAAACATCCATTTTTATATACATAGATAACAATTGTTAGCCCATTAAAGCCCACTCCAATTTTAACCTTTCAGAATTGCTCCAAACTAAATATTTAAACTTATTTGAGCATAAATAACAAAATAAAAGTGATTTGACAAAATTTTATTTGTTTTTATTAGAAATACAAAATTTTGCTTTTTCGCAAAGTTAGTCCAAAGTGGTATAAAAAAACATTATCATTTTGAAATTCAAAAACCTTTAAAGTATTTTGCGTGTAAAGGGATATTACATTTATCACGCATAGAAATTGTTTGAAATTTGCAATGCTTGCACTTTTTTCTCTGTTTTTCACAATTTTTAGTGATTATATGTGGTCTAAAGGTTTTTTTTACTACTACTAAAATTACATTTTGGATAACAGTTGGTCTTCCAACATGCGATATTAGGAACATTTCGCTGGGCATATGGCTCGTAGAGAGAACCTCCATCCCATATCATAGTTGTTAATGGTACCTGATGGTGTAGTAGTCCTTGGTGGAGTAGTAGTCCTTGGTGGAGAAGGAACAACCTGATTGGTCGTTGGTACGTGGAGATAGAGCGTGGCTATGAGGCACTTGGTAACGAAGTCAAAGTGGTGAAAAAGTCCATCCTGGAATGGCTGAAAGGCTGCCTTGTGATTGGGCGAGGGGGATGAATGAACTGGCTCTAGATTGGCTGCCCTGAAATTATTGAGAGAATTACAGAATGTGAATTGGCCTGTGTGTGGGGGTGAATTGTGAACTTAAATATTAAAAGAAAAATAGGTAGAAAATAGAAGTTTAAGAAACATTAAATTTAGCAGGTCATTTGCCAACAGGCAAATGAGGTCAGTTACTGTTACGGCGGATTATAAGAATCAAGGAGTATTCTCCTTGACCTTTTGGTATTGTCATGGGGTATATAGTTTTCCAGATTTAGAATATGGTAATTATTAGTGAGAGGTAGTGAATCAAAAAATTTAACAGCAAGTTTCTTAATGAAATTTTTAAATATCGGAAGTTTAAGAGCTTTTTTTGTAAATATCGGAGTCTTTCATATACATATTCGCATGAACAATCATGCGAATAGTTTTATTTTGAGATATTTCTAACATTTTTAAATTACTTTTAGCAGCATATCCCCATTCGAGACAACCGTAACTCAAAATGGGCCGCAAAACGGCTGTGTAGAGAAGTACCTTATTTTCAATTGTCATCGTGGAACTCCGGCAATTTAGGGGGTAAATTAATCTTAGAGCATTCCGGATTTTTTTTGTGCATAAATAATGTGCTGTTTCCATGCGAGTTTATTATCCAGAAAAAAAAGAGTCCTAGGTAAACTGTGGATAATAGGATAACAGTCCGCATTTATTCATGCGTTTTCATAAAAAAAAAACGGTACTAGATCTAATAAAATCTAATAAACTCATTTCAGAATTCATTATTTCTCTATACTTCAAGTCATCATCTATCTCGTAGAAATACTCTAGGACAGGGCTGGCGAACCCTTATAGATAAACGTACTATTTTTTCTAAAGAGGTGTTTAATGAGGTATTGAAGTGCCATCAAATGATTTTGACTTGTGATTATTGGAAAAAAAATATTAAAACTAAATACTATATCTATTCTTTATTTATTACGAAAAAATACTTTTTGTTCTGTATATTTGTGAATGTTTTCGATATACGTATAATTCAATTTATAGAAACACTAGTGTGACATCTGTTGTTGCACATATTGGATGACAAATAACTTATATTAATATTTTAAGATGTTACTTTTAGTAGAAGGCATTATAAATTAGAGTCATCTGCCAAATGATTTCTAAGCAATTAATTATTTTTGCTGTGGTTCACTTTTTGACAAGAGGGTTTGTTATTTGTTTCAGAATGTCGCTTTACGAACGATGTTCTGCATACCTCTGTTCCAGAACATAAAACACATCGTCTTGTCGCCTTTACTAATAATGCCATGTTTCTAGACTCCCCACGTTTGAAATTCTCGGTTACACTTACTATCTTGCACTTTTTGGTCTTTTGCTGAACTAGCCATCTTAAATAATAGTTAAAAATAGTAAATATAACACAAATAAACTTTAAAATACAGTTGTGTCAACGAAATTGACTATGCTATGCGCAGACAATTTTTGCATTATAAGCAACTGTAGTCCACGACGTAACTAAGGCAAGACAATAACAAACGAGTGTGCTTTCCTTGACACCTCGTGACCGATCACTCGCGTTTGTTTGTAATACTTCATAGTGAACTTCACTATTTTGAAATAAAATGCAAACCTCTTTGATCACTGGCATCCCCACAATATAGTATCGAGTGCCATTGATGGCACGCGTGCCACTGGTTCTCCATCCCTGCTCTAGGACTTTTTCCAGTGTTCAACAATTTCGTCTTTTTCTGTGAGAGAACTTATCTGAAATAAAATTAATGAATTTGACTTGATTTTTCCACGGGGGAGTTGGGCTACGCCAGTAGCTATCAATCCCATATCTAGAACCTAGAGGTGGCATTGTGTTGACGACTTGGATGGTTTGGTAGAGGCGTGGCTTCGGGAAGAAAAAAAAACCAATGAAGTAGACTGGCAGAGGTAAGAAACGGCTTCTTTCTGAAATTAAAAACGCAAACTTGCAATATAAAACATATCGTAGTGTGAACAGGATTCCAAAGAAAAACAAACACTCATTAGACTAAAGTTTCGTTTTTGCAACATAATTAAAAACATAAATTTATGAGTAGGAACACAAAAATATATCTCACCTTTTAAAGCCATTTTGTGTTTAGGTCTTAGGCTTAATTCAGCAGAAACAATTATTTCAAAATTAAGCACGTGCTACCCTTTATAACAGGGGTCGGCAATCTATGGCACGCACTACAATTTTCAGCAGCACTGTGCACAGATCTACAAATGTATCAATTTTTGAGAGGTTGGAAGTTTATAAATTTGTAATGGATCTTCTTGACAAACTTCTTAATAATCAGGGACATTTAAGAGATTATGAAAAAATCTGAAAGATAATTCAAAAGAAATGTACAGCTATTTTGTAAATTTTTGAATATCATTGCTGGAGGGATTTAATTGTTAGAAGAGAGAAAATTGCATGTACTCTGCTTTCCGCTTTTGGTTCTACGTATCTGACAAGGAGAGGGCACGACTAAGGAAATTCATTTGGGGTCGAAACCTGGTGTAATAGTAGTACTCCTTTAGGGTGTTCAGCAATCAATGTAATTCCGTCGAATGGCCAGTCAATTCGGAGAAAAAAGCCTTCGAAATCCATGCTTAGCTTTTATACAATTAAATTTCATTTTCCTCCAATGATTTTGTAGCTTGGTTGACATATCGTCTGCATACCATGCGCGAGGTCTGGGTTCAATTCATCGGTCAATTTTTTTTCATTTCATTTAAATATTTTAAAAATAAAATAAACTTATTCATGAAAGGCTTATTAAATATTAAATATTTTATGTAAATATTTTGTATTTTATAAAGTAAAAAAAACACTATAACTATATAAATATTTATAGTAAATTTTATATAAATATATTTTTATATTAATAAATAATATTTATAATAAAATGTATAATAAATATTAAATGATATTATACATAAAAATTAGTTACTAATAGTTTTATAATGTGAAATAAAATATACTATAAATAAAATATTATAAATAATATAAAATAATTTATAAAGTATATTATTATTAAATTAATTATTTTATAATAAACATAATAAAAATATTTCTTTTTTTTTTTTTTTTATATATTATTAATTTAATTATTTTATAATTTAATAAATCCTTTTTAAATAATTTTAAAAAATTTTAAATAATTTTATTTAAATAATTTTAAAAACTAATAATTTAATTCAATAATAAATAATAAATTTAATGATAAATTAATAATAAATTTAATGATAAATTAAAAAATAAGTTTAATAATAAATTAATAAGTTTAATAATAAATTAATAATAATTTTAATATTAAATTAATAAAAATTTCAATAATCAATTAATAATCATTTTAATAATAAATTAATAATTTTAAAAATAAATTAATACTTTCAATAATAAATTAATAATTTTAATAATAAATTAATAGTTTTAATAATAATTCTTTTTAATAATACTTTTATTAATAATAAATTTTATTAATTAATTTTAAGTATTTATTGTTTTAATTAAAAAATCTATTTTAAATAATTTTAAATAATAATTATTTTCAATAGATTTTAATCAATATTTATTTTAAATAATTTTAATTATTAATATTTTTAATTAATAAATATTTTAAATACTTTTATTTATAATAATTTTAAATAAATAATTTAAATAATAAATTTATTTAATTGTTTTTATTTTATAAAATACAAAATAATTACATAAAATATCATTTAATATTTAATAAACCTTTCATAAATAGATTTATTTAATTTTAAAAATAATTAAATGAAATGAGAAAAAAAAATTGACCGATGAATCAAACCCAGACCTCGCGCATAGTATGCAGACGATATATCAACCAAGCTACGAAATCGTTGGAGGAAATTGAAATTTAATTGTATATAAGAGCTAAGCAGTAGTTTCGAAGGCTTTTTCTCCGAATTGACTGGCCATTCAGCCGAATTACATTGAGGGTTGTACACACTAAAAAAAAAAAGGAGTACTACTATTACACCAAGTCTCGACCCCAAATGAATTTCCTTAGTCGTGCCCTCTCATTGTGAGTAAATATTCTTTCTTCATATGACAAACATTTCGAGTCCGTAAGGAAATTATTTAACAACTGGATGCTCACAATAGTGTCAAATTGAAAGAGCATTGAATTTGTATTTATCTTTTTATTTAACCTATAATGAAGGAAATACTTATGTTTTATATTCTCTATTTCTTACTTTAATAAATATGTATAAAAGTAAATAAAATATGCACAATTTTGATTACTTTTATTTTTGTCGAAGAAATAGTTATCTTTTATGCTGTTTATTTTTAAGTTCAGAAATATCTCTAAATGATACAAAATTAATATACAGTGGGTGATTGGTTAACGAACGAACAGATCGGTTAGCGAACAGATCGGTTAGCGAACAAATCGGTTAACGAACACTTTCACGAAAGATTTTAGTGTTCGGAAAACGAACACATATTCGGAAAACGAACACTTTCAAAAAAGATTTTTTGTGTTTGGACAACGAACACATATTCGGAGGGGATCAGGGAGACACCCCTTAAATTATGGGTGAAATTTTGACAACTGCTAGAGATCTGGAATTGGAGGTGAACGAGTATGACATAGAAGAGCTCCTAATGGGACGTGATGAACTGACGATAGAAGAACTTTAAGAAATTTTGAATGAATAAGACCAAGAAACACAACGAAATTTGTCTCCTTCTGAACAAGAGGAAGACAAAAGAGGGCCAATGCCGACATCTACCATTAAAGATATTTTGAAAAAGTGGGAAGCTGTCAGAGCAATGGTCTTAAAATGGCACCCAAACCAAGCTGATGTCAGTAGGGTTGGGGATCTTTACAACGATAATGCTATTAATTACTTCCGAAAAATCCTAAGAAAGAGAGAAAAGAATCGACATTGGAAATGTTCTTCAACTCCCCATAAGCAAAAAATGAAAAGGACTGATTAATATGCAAGACTATATGTATGTATATTTTTTTAAAAAAACTTACTAAGAAATTACACATTTTTTAAAATTTGATTTTTAGGGTCTCCAGAACGAGTAAGAGAACAGTGACATCATGTACTATGAAAAAATCGATTTTTCAATTTTAGTTCTAAAAAAATAGTGCTTATTTTTCTGAATCTAAAAATGTATAATACTAATAAGTTTGTTGATAAAATAGCCCTAAAATAAGAAAAATAAAAATGTAAACAAATGGCCACGCCCTTTTGACACACCCCTTTGAACTTTAAATATGTAGTTTCCCCTTTGTTTGATCTATATAAACTTTCTATATAGCGAACAAAATATATTTTAATATATAATGTCTAATTTTTTAAAAAATAAATTTATACGTGCAAAAAAATTAAGATTTTCATAATTTTGAGGTTTTATGATTCTTTTAAAGAAATTATGCAATTCATTCGTTATATAAAAAACCGGTTCATTATGTTTGATATGTTGCTGTATATATATATGTAATTTTTTTTTTGTATATTCAAAGAATATTTTTGCAAGAAATGGCACCTATACATGAAAATATGTACTACAAGATCTCGAAAATTATGTTCATGTTAACTAAAAACAATGGGAAAAAAACATATGAATTTAAAATTACTTTTGTAACTCTAGAAAATGATTAAGGATTATTATTAGCCATATAAAAATAGGCAAGCAAATACTAATCAAGTGTATAATATGTGAAAATATTGCTTTTTTTAGTTTTTCCACTTTTTCTCAAAAGCATATTTTTTTGCATTTAGGTACATTTTAAAAAAAAACTATTGCACTAAATGGTTCCAGATTTTTTTATACTTCTATACAAGATAGTTATGCATATAGTTGACCTATTTTTTTTCTATTAAGATAGTGCCTAATTTTTTAAAAATAGTTTTATGCATAAAAAAAGCAGAAAAATAAAAAAAATTCAAATTTCAAAGTTTCATAATTTTTTTAAAGAAACTATACTAACATTTTACTAAAAAAATGGGTTAACTGTATTTTATGTATTGTTTTATGTATGTGTAAAAAATATTTTGCATAAAAAAAGGATACTTTTTTAAAAAATGGTACCTAAACATAAGTATATATTACGAGTTTTCAAAAATTATGTATTACTTAAATTAAGTAGAAAAAAAACTTTTAGAGTTAAAAGTTATTTTTGTAGTTCTACAGAATAATTAAATTATCTTTATTAAGAACGTAAAAAAATCTAAGCTCTATTGGAAATTGGAAATGATATATGTCTCATAAACAAAGGGTCTTAATTTTGGCATTTTACTCTTTCGAGCATGCCCTGGTTCCCTTAATCGATTTCACATAGAAGTAAGTCTGTGGTGAATCGATGATCGGTTAACGAACATAGCCTTGGAACGGATTATGTTCGTTAACCGATCACCCACTGTATAATGAAACTGCAAATATCTGTATTCTCCACCACTATTCTTTACCTCTGCATGCATTATCTGGGGAATCGAATTGTTTCAAACATGTCCTATTGTGTGGCAAGCTGAATTATTTTAGAAAAGATCAGTTTGGCATGCCATACCTAAAATGCTGCCGAACCCTGCACTATATAACAATTATTATTGCTTCTTTTCCATTAAAACATGAAAAAGAAAATTCTTTGATATACTCGTAGATGTGAAAATCTTGTTAATTGAAAATAATAGTAATTTATAACCAACAACTAAAGCATGAAGAATAAAATTAAAATTTTAATTTAAATGAAAATATAATTAGAGCAATTCTAAATACCGATAGATTTTTTTAAAAAATATCTCAGCTTTTATACTTATGTATATATAATGATAAAACACTAATATTTTAATTACATATACTACCAAACCTCCATATTACAAACCTCTATATTGAGAAATTTCTATTTATCGGACTTTTTTCTAGAACCAAGAACATTTCACGATTTTTTACGCAAAATAACCTCCCAAAAGCGAAGTGTATTTTCTATAAAATGAGCAGACGTGGCGCTATCTATCCACCAAAAGAGCAAACCAAAAGCCATCAGACACACATGACGCAGCACAGTAAGCCGTCAGATCACATGAAGCAACAATCAAGCCTTCAAATCCACATGACGCAATACTCCAGTTGCCGAAACACACTTGACGCTACAGCAACAACTCACACTCTCGCCATGACAACTGTAAGTTCGTTCACCTGGCCACCGACTCTCTGGCAAAGGAATGTGTGGCGTTGTGGTATCTATATAAGCCTGTAACAGCCTCCACGGACTAAGATGATTATTTTAGTCCACTGGATTTGTTATGTGCTTACGGATCGTAAGGTATCGAGTTCTAATCTCCATCACGTTTTTGTAAGCTTCTTGCTGCTCAAATGTGAGAATTTTGTTAACCGCCACATTTTATTAATTGCATGCCGAAACTGTTACATAAAATTTAACACGCAAGTAATATTTTTCAATTCCTATAGTATCAGCAATGACACGAGTATTTAATGGATGGTCAGATCGAACCAGATTACCATTTTTTTCGATATTGTCCTCCGTTTTAGATGTGGAAAGGGGATCTGAGTGTGAGTCCTCTTTTACGTCTACGCTTAAACCACTCAAAAACACGGGAATGCGATAAACCTCCATTGCCCTACACTGATATCTATCTATAAACAAGTTGTTTCAGCGGCAGTTTTTCCAAGTTTCACGTGGAATTTCACAACAATTCATTGATCTATTGTTACATTTATCTTTTTCCGGCGAAACAAAAAAAAAGATCTCTAATGTGTACGAAGACTACAGGTACAGGAATTTTTTTTATATAGAAACGACAAGTACTACATTCGAAATAGAGGGCTTCAGGTTAAATAATTGTTGGTCGTTGGTGTTCGTTGCATGCTTGTTTCTTCTGTGGTTCGTTATTTAACAGCCCCCCCCCAAAAAAGAAACTTTTCTCTGTTTTTACAAATAAATGCCATGCACAAAACGGAAATAAAGTACTGAGGTCTGTATGTGACGAGATCTACGGTAATTAACAGGGTGGAATATGGCAGTGTTCCTCAAACTGTAACTCCGCCCTAAGGGGGCGTAATAACCCTACGTGGGGAGCGCCAGCATATTGAAACGCCGAAAATAAAGGGTAATGTAAAAAAATTATTAATTTACTGAAAGGAAGCAAAGCAAAATACATTCTGATCTTAGAAAAATAACATTACACTTATCCTGTAACTTAAAACTAGCAAAATATTTATTACTTATAAGTAACATATACACAAAATGCAGTTTATAATTAAGGTCCTATTGAAGTTTTAGTGCAAAGTATCAAAGTACAATATTATAGTATTCAAAGTATTGTCATTATATGGAGAGGGACGGGGTGCGATTATATATATATATATATATATATATATATATATATATATATATAGATATATATATATATATATATATATAATATATTATAAAATTGTGATTGAAAATTGGGTCGTCAATATTAAAATTTTGAGAAGCAATGGATTTTGAGAAATTCCATTTATGGCGGCAATAGAGATTTTTAACTTTAAAAACGAAAAAAAAAAATCTGTTTTTTTAAACAGAAAAAAATATTAAAATTCCGAATTATATTATTAATTTCATGTAAACTAAAATTTCTAATGCTGCAATTTTTTATTCTGTTAAGGGCAATTTTATTGTGTGTGTGCAATCCATTCATGATAATGATTCATTAACTAATGCGTTTTCTAGATCTTTATAACAATAAAAACGTATTCAGCCTTTATCAGATCTGTCAGCTTGTCCCATCGCTGACTCAATTGACACTCTTATATCCCTATTTTTTTAAAAAGACATGGCAAAATAATATTGACTATATTAAAATAAGAGTTTCTTTAAATATTTACAATATTGTAAAAGGCCAGTCTAATAATAAATACAAATATAATAATTTAACTTATTATTTATTATAAGTAATATATATATTTTAAAAAAAATTACTTAAAATATATATTACTTAGTTATTATTAAGTTATTTTTCTTTCTCTAATTTTTAAATTGAAACATTTAAATTGGAATATTTAGCATTCAAAATGATATGCCTAATTAAGATTTATTTCCTTCAGCATCCATTTCTCAAAACACAAATGTCATTAGAAAAATTTACTAGTCTATGTTGCTCTCTATCATTTCCATCACATCTGGCATTATCGGGTACGTTTGAGTGAGTCTGGGCAACCTATCGGACGTCTGCGAAAACATGTAAAAATGCTTTTCCTCGTACAATTCCAGTCAGTTTTGGTCGACTCGATACTTCTATAGCTACCGAATCTAGCTCGAATGTACATTTTTTAATTTGCAAGTTAATTGTAATTCACGGTAATTAGGTATTTACGGCAATAGGTTAAAACAAAATCATACATACATTTTTAAGTCGTAAGCAAACATTCGACGATAATAAAGGATCAACAACTACACAGACAAGCATGGTTCCTAAAATTAAATCAAGGAAATATTCTAAAAATACTTTTTTGGATTTACCACTACTGAAGTAAATGATGGGAAAAAAAAGCCCCAGACTCGTTATGTGTTAAAACTTACAAATCAGAAGAAGAACATGTGAAAGTTGTTTTTAAAACCATGTAAAATCATTTAGCTATGTTGGCAAAGAATTTTAAAAAAGTATTTTCTGGATGAGGACAAATTGGTAGCAAGTTACGAGTGGATTAGATATCTATTTTAAGATACGCCAGAAGGGCTTTCAACTTCCGAAGAAAAAATCTTCATAGATTACACATCCAGTGAAAAATTAAAAGGCAATTTTGTAATAAATCGCTCTTTGAATTTTGGGTAGAGGCGGATGATGAATTTTTCTGCACTGAAAACAAAAGCACTTCGTACACTATTACCATTTTCAACATCTTATCTTTGTTAAACTTGATTTTCTGCGGTGGCTGCTTTGAAGACAAAATATAGATCTCAGCTAAATATAAAAAATAATTCGGAGTGTCAATTTCTGATATTAAAACTTCCTTTGAAAAACTTTGCTCTACAAGACAAGCCCATGGAAGTCATTAATAATTATTAAACTTGTTCTTAATTTAGTATTAAGAAATTATTTATAAAATAAATTCTTCAGTACGGATACATTAAACGTATACTGGCTGAAACACCGGCTGTTCGCACGAGCTCATTTTTAAAAAAATAAAACATTATTCTTGATATAATAGCTGAACTGTAAGGAGCGTAAAACTGCGTGCACGACATTGTATTCAAAAATGTAAAATGGTTTTTTATAGATAAATACTATAATTGAAAATAACTGTTTAAAAGAACTGTAATTTTAAACCTCACAGAATTAGCATTTAGATTTAATATTAAAGAATGAAAAAAAATTAAAATTCTGATGCATAATAGTTGTGTTACTTTTTATTATTTAAAGCAGAAATACTTCAAAATGTGTTAACCCGGGAGCAAGCGTGCACTCAAAGCTAACGCTAATGGTAGTGCGGGGAGACTCAGTCATCCTATTCATTTGTTTATAATTATTTTTACTGCTCACGATACAAATAGGAATTCCAGTAAATAATTTAATTAAGAGGAAGTATACCTATCGGCTCTCAAGGCCTTGTCATTTTTTCTTTGATGATTTGAGAAAAAATCTAATAAAACTGAACTAAAATGATTCAAAAGTGTGGCCTTCTTAATAAAGGACGCAAATCAGAGACACTCTCTCTTTTCACTAATATTACAGAAATGTTATTTGCTGGCAAAGCTGTCATATTTTGTTCAAGTTATTGTAGTTTTAATGAGCTTTCATGATTTAGTGAGTTAATATTAACGTCGCACTGTTCAGCTACACGAGGGTTTTGGGAGACGGACCTCGTAATTTTGAACAATGGTCAAGTGACGAGGAAGACAATTAAGCTGTGTGGCCTCTTTTAACTACCACATGACTCCAACAAGAAGACGTTTGAACTCTCTACAGATTTAACGTGCACCTCTCCCTACACGGCGGATCTTTAGTGGTACTGGGCTCGAACTCGTAACACCTTTGGTGATCAACAAATAGCAAGTTGAACTTTTTCTTTCTTGTGTCTTTTTGACGAGGTGAAATGAACCTTGTGGTACACTTATGGCTTCATATTTTAATTGATGGAGTTCTTTAGGAAGCTTTTGAAAATTTTCTTTTCGTTTCATGTTCATCGCGTTTCTCCAGTCATGAATAATATGCATTATTTCAACAAGTCCTTCTTTTGCTTGATTAGTTTCAACTTCCTTCAATTGAGATCACAGATGCCCCTCCACCGCTCCCCGGGTTAAAACTGTATTTAGAAAAAATACGGATGTTCTAAAAAAAGGATTATGACGTTTTTCACTAAAAATAAATCTTGGCCAAATAATCCTTCAAATCAATCAATTATTTTCCAAATATCGTAAAACTATTTACAATTTCCTCAGCAAAAAAAAAAAACAAAGGTTGCCAAAAGATGGAACGGAATTAATGTGAACTAACCATACCATTAAGTTTGAAGGTCAATCAAATGATCAGAAGCAAATGTATTATGCTGCCTGGCTGAAAAGTGAAATCATGTCTTTTTTCTTTTCAGGATTTCAATAATAATTACAGTGATGAATTGTTTTTCTTAGAATTTTTCTCAGGGTCTGATTTCACGTTTTTTCTTTGCCAAAAAGATGGTGTTGTAATATTTTTGTTAAAAATTTTTTCATTTGAGGGGAAATACAGCAAATTAAACAAATGGTTTTTTTTCTTTAATTTGGCTTTGGGATCAAAGATACCTATTTGATGAAGGAAAACGCCAGATGATAAAACATAAAAATTTATATCAGCGTTAAGCTGTGATTATGAAGAAAGTATTTTGTTTTACTTCTTTCTGGATATTTTTTTAAATCTTTAAATTTTCGATGTGCTTGCGCCCCCTCCTTGTTGGGTTATCACACCCCCTAAAGGGGGGCGACCCATACTTTAAGAAACACTGATTTAATCCCTTAATTGTCAATTAAAAGTTAAGCGATTCGTTCCCCAATGCCACCGTTTTTCATGTTAACACTCGCATGTGATGTTTTTTTGGGGTTTGGGGGGGACAGAATGAATAAAATGTAAGCAAATCCTCTGAAATAAGTGAATCCTTCGCAACTACTGTCAAGGTTCTTTCATTTCATTCCAAATCCGTTTTAATAATTTATGGAGATCATAGCACAGAAAAAATTGTACTTCAGAAATACGTATATATACATCCACAAACTTAATGCTTTGGCTGAGCGAGACGTTTATATACGCCGGTGGAACTTAAGTGGTAATTATATTGTAGATTTAGTGTCAAAGTGTATTATTGAATTAAATACATTGTTTTTGTATGGAAGGAGGGGGGTGCGATGAAAATAATGATTGAGTACTGGGTCGCGTATATTGAAAGTTTGAGAAGCACTGCGTTATAGTTTTCTCAGCCTCTTTACAGTTTTCGTTAAGAGTAACAATTTTATTAGATCAATGATCGCCAAATCTTCGGTCAACTATAGTATGCACTAGTACTAGTAGGTCGGTACTAGTACGGTAGATCGTGTTAAAGCTCCGGTTGTCTTTCTAATCTTGATTCCTCCACCGAGCTGATACTGAAAACAACAGTGGAGTTGAGAAACTGAATTTTCAAAGTTATTTATGTTTAACCCGGGAGAAGAAACGCGCTCTCGATACTACACTGCTGGACAATTGCTAAGGACGGATAACACTATCATCCATAGCAACCACAAAATAAAAGGAAGTAAAATGTGGAAAATTAGAATAAGTGCGGGATATTAGTAAGAAGAGGTATGAGTATGCGAATTTTTTTTCCACGTCTGTTCATCACGTGATAGCGTTCATAAGAGCTTTAAAGGTTTTGACGCGTGTGGACAGTTGTTGTTTCAAGTCAAAGTTTTAGAGGAAAGATTTAATAGACGAACTTAAAATTTTTGGCATGTCTTCCCGACATCACATAGATGATTTTCTGCGTGGCCGAATTATTGGAAAAATCGAAGAAGGGCGAAAAATAACAGATGTTGCCAGAGAGTTCGACATCGCTCACAGCGTTGTTTCACGGCTGTGGAGGTCATTTAAAACTACTGGAATGTGTAGTAGACGGCACGGGGGAGGTCGTGTTTAAGTACGACGCCTGCAGAAGACAGATATATCGCCCTATCAGCAAAAGGAACAGGCGCACTACAGCTCAGCAGGTGGCAAATCAGTTTCTTGCTGCCTCAGGAAAGCAGATCTCCCGAAAAACTGTTGCCAGACGTTTCAGGGGAGGAGGACTATACGCACGCAGACCTGTTGTGTGTGTCCCATTGACCTGACAGCACCGTACTGCCCGTTTGCAATGGTGTCGGGAGCATCACAATTGGACTGAACAGGACTGGGCATGCGTACTATTCTCAGATGAGAGTAGGTTCAGTCTGTCATTAAAATGTGTCAAATGTTCATAACTTGTAATAAAATACACAAATCACAGACAGTTTTTGCTAACATTACAGGGATGATATTTGCAGGCAAAAATTTCATATTTTGTTCTAGTCATTCGATTTTATTGTTCTTTGATGATTGACAATATATCATGCTGAACTTTTTCTTTCTTGTGTCTTTTTGACAGGGTGCAGTATGTTTTGTGGGAGTTATGGAGTTGTACATTTAAATATTCCTTTCAACTCAAACGTTTCATGTCCATTGCTTTTCTGAAATTTGCTTTCGCTATCATGATTAACATGCATTATTTCATCAGGATCTTCCATTGCCTAATCAGTTTCAACTTCATCTAATAAAGATCATTGATCATGATATATATATATATATATATATATATACATATATATATATATATATATATATATATATATATATGTTCTGTTCACTTACATTTATAAGCCATAACGAGTCGTACAACACCACTATCAAAACCTACATTAAGTCGCTTAGAAGGGAAAAGAAAATGTAGCCTGTTCATAGACAATATTTTGGAGACAAAACTCAGTCACCAGAAATACCAAAAGGAGGATACTTACAGGACCATTGGTAACAAATTAACAGTTTTCCAAGAATCATAGATTTGTTGAACCTGGGGCGACTCTGTGACACACTTTTTGACCACTGCTGGGTTGAAATCTCTTTCTTCAAATTCTGAAAATATTTAATCTCTCGTTCCTAAGAGAAAATACACAATTTTGGTCCATATTTGTCTCAAAAGGAAGGCAATGAGCTAGCCTTACATATCCGTGCGATATTTCATTTTCTAATATGAAATTTATTAAAAATAAGCACAGAAGCAGGCTCCTAATAAACACTTAAACAACTGTATTCGAATGTTATATATATATATATATATATATATATATAACCCCTACTCTACTCTCTCTCTTTCAACACAGAAAATTTGTTTCTATCTTTCTCATTAAGTTAAAAATCTGATAAAATTAGTATGTGTTATTACACCTGTTTATTTATTTTACCAACTTCATTTCAATATGAATTCTTTTTTGTCATATTTTTTAAATAAAATTGATTTCATATTTATTAGAAATGTAAGTTTATAAGCAATAAGGAATAGGAAGATTTTGTTTACAAAGTTGGTAGTTCTTTTTGGTTGATAGCTATCACAATAGGATTTAAAATGTCATGGTAATTATATAATTCAGAAGCTTTATAAGTTTGCAATCACTATGATGGAATGATCGAGTTCTAAAATACTACAATCATATATTACAAATGCTATACAAAAGTGCCCTTTCACAAATATTCTTTTATAAATTACAATTCCTGGAACTTATTTCTTTTTCAGGTGCCCCGAATAATCAAAAATGCCTTTGCACTATGACGCAGAGATCTACAGCCAGATTGACAGGCCCTGGGACAGCATTGCGCGTTTCTTGCTCATCACCCTGCCAGAGCTGGGATGGGGGAGCAGTGATCAAGAAGAAGTGGTGATGGATGTGGGATGTGGTCCTGGAGGACTTACATCGAAATACATCCTCCCCATTTTTCTGAAGGTGAAGAAGGTCATTGCCCTCGATGCAGTATCCAGCATGATAGACGTTGCCAAATCGTTGAATTCTCACCCCAAGATTGAATACGCTGTCGTTAATTTTGAAGACAGGTAATACTTGCTATCTTTATGAAGAAAAATTCGATTGGTAATTCCTTGATTGAGAGTGTACTATCCCTTAATGTATTCTATAAGATTTTGATTGAAATTAATAATATTGATTTGTATATTCTAATCCATATGCTTAATATAAAAAAGCTGTGAGCAATAACATCTCCCATTACATTTCAGACTAAACTAAATTTGATGAATAGTAAATATAATTTTTGATACCTTTAATATAAAACGAGAGAGTATGATTAGACTCGAATGAACACCTTGAGAGTTAAGGATAATTTTCAAAAACGAAAGTTAAAGACATACGTTGTGCTTCAAGAAACGCAGTAAAGCTTTCATAAAATTGCTAATTTTTGTCATTCAAATTAAATTTGATATTCAAGATTTCACCATAATCTTTTCATTTATATACACTGTTTTGTTTTTCCAAAAAAAATAAAAAAAAATAAACATTAGCAGGAGATTTACTTGGACAATTATTTTCAAAGTGATTGATTGATTGATTATTAACATCGCACTGTTTAGCTACACGAGGGTTTTTGGTGACGGACCACGTAATTTTGAACCATGGACAAGTGACGTGGACGACACCTGAGCTGGCGTCCCTCTCCTAACTACCACACCACACCAACGTAAGGACGTTTGAGCTCTCGACAGATTTAACGAGCATCGCTGCCCTACACGGTGGGTCTTTAGTGGTACTGGGCTCGAGCTCCTGACAAGGCAAGCCACGGTCCGATACCTATACCACTCGGCTACCGCAGCCATCAATTATTTTCGAGAGAACGTTTAAAAATTCTTGATATGGTCCTATTCGTCATCATTAGTGATGGCACGACAAATCAGGGAGGCTAAAGTCTTCTGATCAAAGCACCATTACCTGCAGCAAAACTCATCCAATTTTTAATTTTAAAGAACAAACAATCCTCTTTCACTATATCTATCCATCAATGTCCCCTTTTTTCTAGTGCTACATGGTCTAACTGAAAAGTATCATTTTAGAATGTTACTATCGTTCCTGCGAATGACATACCCAGTCCAATTTATGGGCTTTATTTAACGCTAGAAAGACTGAAATTTTTTAGTATACAGTCAACCCTCCTATAACGCGGTGAGTGCGTACCGCGTTATGTGGAAACCGCGCTATAAGAAACTCGGATTTAACCGTACAAACCAGGCTAATTCGTAGCGCGTTCTATGGAAACCGTCTATCGCGTTGTAAGGAAACCGCGCTGTGAGAAACTCAGAATTAGTACAAATCACATCATTCGTACCGCGTTAATATGGAGACCAATAAATACAAAAGACGAGACAAACTCCACCGGCGTTACTGATTTAATATAGGAGTGCAACGCGCCAAGCGTTTTTGGCGCGATTCCTTAATCATTTTGTTTTGTCTACGCCAGTGCTTCTCAAACTTTCAATACTGGCGCCCCCCTTTTCAATCACAATTTTTATCGCGCCCCCTTATAGATTTATAATGTACTGAATGCAATAATAATGCACTTTTACGATAAAGCAACATTATTTATTATAAACCGTACAAATTCATGACATAAGTATTAAATTTTGTATATGTTACTTTTAAGCAAAAAAGTTAAGTAATAGGATAATTACTAAGTTATTTTTCCTTTCTCTGATTTTTAAATTGGAACATATTACAAAATGCGGTGGTTGCTTAGAAGACAAAATATAGATATCAGCTAAATATAGAAAATGAACTCAGAGGGTCAATTCCTTATCTTAAAACTCCTTTCAAAAACTTTGCTCTGTAAGACAAGCCCATGGAGAGTAGCTAATAATTATTAAACTAGTTCTTAATTTAGTATTAATTAATTAGTCATAAAATACTCTGTGCACCACTCATACATTAAAAGAAGTGTTTCTCAAACTTTCAATACTTGGCGACCCAATTTTCAATCATAATTTTTTTGTCTCGCCCCCTGTACAGCAATAATGTATTTTACCACGTAAAAATGCACTTTGAGAGAGACGCTAAAGTTACAATACGATCTTAATTATAAACCGTATTACAAATTAATACGATAAGTATATTAGAATTTTGTGTATATGTAACTTTTAAGTAGCCTTATATTTTAAGAAAATTACTTAAAATATATATTACTTAGAGAACCATATTATTTTTCTTTCTCTAATTTTTAGGAAATTGGAACTGATCGCAAAAGATGTATTTAATTAAAGATTCATTTCCTTCCAGCATATTCATTTACTCAAAGTACAAATGTCATTAGAAAAATAGTCCCTGGTAGTCAATGTCGCTCTCTATCATATCCATCACATCTGGCATTATAGGGTACGTTTGCGTGAGTCTGGGCAACCTATCGGACGTCTGCGCAAAACATGTAAAAATGCTTTTCCTCGTACAATTCCAGTCAGTTTTGGTCGACTCGATACTCCTATAGCTACCGAATCTAGCTTGAATGTACATTTTTTTTAATTTCCACGTTAATTGTAATTCTCGGTAATTAAGTATTTACGGCAGTAGATTAAAACAATATCATACATACATTTTTAAGTCGTAAGCAAACATTCGACCATAATAAAGAATCAACAAGTACACAGACGAACGAGCATGGTTCCGAAAATTAAATCAAGAAGCGATCTTCTCAAAAATACTTAAATTTTGGATTTACCACTACTGAAGTAAATGATGGAAAAAAGCCCCAGCTCGATTATGTGTTAAAACTTACAAATCTGTAGAACAACATGTGAAAGTTGTTTTTAAAACATGTAAAATCATTTAGCTATGTTGGCAAAAGAATTTTAAAAAGTATTTTCTGGATGAGGGACAGCTTGGTAGCAAGTTACGAGTGGATTAGGGATCTATTTCAAGATACTCCAGAAGGGCTCTCAACTTCCGAAGAAGAAATCTTCATAGATTTCACATCCAGTGAAAAATTAAAGATGCAATTTTGTAATAAATCGCTCTTTGAATTTGGGGTAAGAGGTGGATGAGGAATTATCTGTACTGAAAACAAAAGCACTTCGTATACTATTACCATTTTTCAACATCCTACCTTTTTCAAACCGGATTTTCTGCAGTGGATGCCTTGAAGACAAAATATAGATCTCAGCTAAATATAGAAAAATAACTCTTTAAGTGTCAATTTCTGATATTAAACCTTCCTTTGAAAAACTTTCCTCTACAAGACAAGCCCGTGGAAGTCCCTAATAATTATTAAACTTGTTCTTAATTTAGTAATAAGATTGATTGATTGAATATTAACGTCGCACTGTTCAGCTGCACGAGGGCTTTTGACGACGGACCACGTAATTTTGAACCATGGTCAAGTGACGTGGATGACACCTGAGCTGGCACCCCTCTCTCCTAACTACCACACCACACCAACGGGAAAACGTTTCAACTCTCAACAGATTTAACGTGCATCGCTGCCCTACACGGCGGGTCTTTAGTGGTACTGGGCTCGAACTCGTGACAAGGCAAGCCACGATCCGATACCTATACCACTCGGCTACCGCGGCCAAATTCAGTAATAAGAAATTATTTATAAAATACCTTCTTCAGTACTGATACATCAAACGTATACTGGCTGAAACACCGACTCTTCGCACTGAGTTCATTTTTTAAAAAAATAAAACATTATTCTTGATATAATAGCTGAACTGTAAGGAGAGTAAAACTGTGTGCACGACATTGTATACAAAAATGTAAAATGATTTTTTTAAGAAAAATACTATAATTGTAAATAACTGTTTAAAAGAACTGCACTTTAAACCTCACACAATTAGCATTTAGAATTAATGTTAAATTATGAAAAAAGAATATAAAATTCGATGAAGAATGATTGTGTTACTTTTTAACATTTAAAAGCGAGAAGACTTCAAAATGTTTTAACCCGGGAGCAGGCGCGTACTCGATACTAACATTAATGGTAGTGCGGGGGGACTCAGTCACCCCAATCATTTGTTTAAATTATTTTATTGTACACGATACAAATCGAATTCTAAGTGAATATTTTAATTTATATAGAAAGTATACTTACCTTCTTTCAGGACTATTGAATTCTTTGATGATTTGAAGAAAAAATCCAATAAAACTGAAACTAAAATGATTCAAAGTACTAGACCATAATAAAGGACGCAAATCAGACACTTTTCATTTATCCTCAAATATTAAACCAATCAATTATTTTCCAAATATCCCGCAAAACTCAATTATTTACAATTTCCTAAGCGAAAGCAAACGCATAAAAGATGGGAGGGAACTAATATTGAATAATCATACCATAGATTGAAGGTCAATCGAAATGATTAGCAAACGTACTGTTACGGCCTGGCTGAAAAATGAATCATGACTTCCTTTTTTTTCTACAATTAATGTACAGTATTTCAATAATAATTACTGTGGTGAATTGTTTATCTTCTTAAATTTTTCTCAGGGGTCTGGGTTCGTTTTTCTTTTAACGAGTAATATTTTTATGTTAAAACGTATTTAAAAAATCTCTCATTGAGAAAATACAGCAAATAAAACAAAAGTTTTTCTTCTTTTGTAATTTGGTTTTGCGGGATCAAAAGATAGCTATTTGATGACGGAAAAAAAACCAGATAATAAACATAAATTATGTCAGTGTTGTTGTGTGTGTATTTTTTATTATGGAAGAAATCATTTTTTGTTTTGCTTCTCTTTCCGGTTATTATTTTAAAAAAATCTTTAAATTTTTCGATACGCTCGCGCGCCCCCTTGTAGGGTCATTGCGCCCCCAGGGGGCGCTCCCCACACTTTGAAAAACACTGGTCTACGCCATGCCTCAGTACGCGCTCCGCTTAATTTATTATACGATCAGTGTCATAACTACTTTTTTATTTCATAATAAAAACTAGATTTCGAAGGGAGAGGTGGTGGCAAGATTTTAACATAAAATAAATACAACAGAAAGTAACATTAATGTATTACACTTCGAGATGGAAATTATTTACTATTTCTTAAGCGTTCATTACACAAAATTTGAAACAATGTGTTACATTTGCTGAGCAGATATCCCGTGAAAAAACTAAAACAAAAACTAACACTAATATACCTTATCCATATCGGAAAGAACTGCTGCGACGTTGTTAAACGGAAACCGCGCTGTAAGAGTACCGCGTTTTAGGAAGGCTGTCGCAATTTCAGCTCCGCATTATATAGAAACCGCGTTCTGAGAGTACCGCGTTATAGGACTTGACTGTATACCTATATTGCCAAAAAGCAGTCAAAATGATTCCATAGTGAAAAGAATAACTAATGTGTAAATAAATTTCTTTAAAAAAAAATTAATTTTAATATTATTTATAGTCATGTAACAAGTTATTAGTAAATATAACGTTAAAAGAAATTTATTTCACTTGGAAAAAATACAATCTAAAATAGTCTAAGAAATTTGTGCCAATATATACACCATTGTTTTTTTAATTGAAATTAAAAAGTAGTCAAAATGACTTCCTTGGGCAATCTAGTGTTAATATAAGGAACATAGTCGGACTCCGTTGTACATAAATTCTTTTACAGATAACATAATTGCAACCTTCAGACACTTTTCGTTTTTTCTTTTTATATCAGATATCAAGAGCTTAACAATCACAACTCGAGGTTTGAGAACTCTTTTTTTCTTTTATTACTTTTTTGAATGGACTGATATTCCACCGAAATAAAACAATTGTTTGCAATTAGTGGATGAAATTAGAAGAAGAGTTGTAATTTGAACTAGTTGCGTTAAATTAAAAATTGAAAAATTATATAAAACTAGAGTTTAACCTATAAAAATTGAAAAATGTTCCATAGTAGATGCTGGAACATAGATTTTATTGACAGATTCAAAATTTTCGCTGCAAAATAATTTGCAACAGAATCATCTAGATATTCCCGTTTAAATATTCACTTACTACTATTATAATGAAGCGCTTGGTTTTAATTTAATGTTTCATTAACGGCGCACTAAGCTAATGGATTGTTAGGGATATTGGCAAGAACCTTGTAATTTTGAACCTCGTTCAAGTGACAAAGGCGACACGTGATTCTCCATCAGGTGTCTCCATGTACCCCATTCTCCAAACTTCTACAACACGCATACGGGAGAATTTTGAGTCAAGACAGATTTAACGTTTGTAGTGAACTCCCCAAAACAGTTTTCGCTCACTCCAACCAGATGGTGCGCACAACGAAAAACTACATAATCAATGACGTAGAGGAGAACAAATACCAAATACCTCGCTATGCGTGCAGAGCACAAGCCACTAACCAATCAGAGTGCAGTCACTCATTTCTCTCTCCTCTATCAAACTCCAACTTCTATGATAGAACTTATCAGAACGATAGGCTCAACCAATCAGGAATACATCAATAACTAGCATGACAAATCTACCTTTGTCTCCACATCTACCAGCTTCCAGATATGGTGGAAGTACAAGTGGCCCAAATGCCCGCAGAATCATCGTTTTGTTCGTATAACCATGCAGAGCAGCCACGTTTCCCCGCTTCTTTCTCCTGCATAGGCGGAACGGTATGTTGAGGAATAATTCAATAAATCTAACAGCATTTATCCCAAACTAGAAATTGAGAGTCATAATTGCCTTAAAGAACACACCCAATTACGACACGTGTATCGGGGTTTAGTCACGATATTATCCCACGAACTTATGATTATGTGCATTTGACAACCTACGGCCACTTTTATGGGGTGACGGAATAATGAGGCCCAGTGGCCGACAGGTAGCGTATATCACGCTTCTCACTTCAGGACCGTGGTTCTACATACCGTACTAGGGGTCGAGGAGTTGATTCAGCCTTTTTCATCTCTTCCAGTGGGTTAATAAATGAGTATTAACTTGCTTGGGGACTAAACATTGGTGGTTTTGGTGCAGACTGACCACAATCGGGACAACTACTCATGCGCACCAGCGCCCAGTAGTCACGTATACTGAGATGAGCACAGTAGACATTGTCCCTCATGGAATGTTTCACCTCTGAATTTAGTTTTAGATGAGTAATAAATTTGAAGATATGTACCTCGTTTAAATTTGTACAAATTAAATTATTGCTGATTAGACATTTAACTAAAATAGTTTATACATTTTAATAGTAATTAAAATGCTCTTGTACTGTTTTTAATTTAATTTTCTTTTCTTTTGGCTGTTAATTGCCTGTATAATATACCTGATGATTAATCCGTCTATGTTAAACAAGAAAAATAAGATCAGGTCGATAAGGTCAATTAAAAATTATAATTAATATTATTACTACTACTTCCTAAAAATTAATCGTATATCCCCAGCTTTTAATACTCCAATTCGTTAATAATCATGAAAAAATTCATAATGTCATAATAAATGGTTTTACTTTTAGCCTACTTACATATCTGCTGAATAAATGCTGTATATCAAATTATGACTCCGGCATTAACAATATAAAAATGTAATTTTTAAGAAATTTCATACACTATTTAGCCAAACTATCTCTTCTGTGTGAAAACATATGCTTAATTTCATAGGTTATGTTTTGACTCTAGATACTAGTTTTCGATTTAACTATCCTTTATTGTTCTTCAGCACGCACGTTAAAGTGTGGCTACTTACATTATGATTTAATGAAGCTATATGCATATGAAATGATTAATTATTTGAGCACACGCTCTCTAAACGTAAAGTGTTATACATTTATTTTCTAAAAAGTAAAAACGTGAACTACTTAGAATATTCCGTAAACATGCTTAACTAAAAATCTGTTGTCAGATTCAGAAGGTTTGAATATTAAAAAATACAAGACAAATATTAAAATTTATCTAATAGGAAATGTTGAACATATTAGGAGAGGCAACATGTTATATAAATGTTACATTTTATTTTTATTTATTTTTATTTTTACATATTATATGATTATTACGTATTCAGAGAAGAGTGCACATCGATAATTAAGTTTCTTCTTCACAAACCACCATTCCCCTTTGTTTAAACAGTACTTTAATGTTAACCCTTTGAGGGCAAGGTGGTTTTTCGAAAAAAAAAAGCTTTTTAAAATCTTTTCAAACATAACCATTCAATCTGGTCATCTCGGTGGCCCGCGGTAGCCGAGTGGTATAGGTATCGGTCCGTGGCTTGCTTTTTGTCACGGGTTCGGGCCAGTACCACTAATGAACCGCCGTGTGGGGCAACGATGCACGTTAAATCTGTCGAGAGCTGAAACGCTCCTCCCGTTGGTGTGGTGTGGTAGTTAGGAGAGGGGTGCCAGCACAGGTGTCGTCCACGTCACTTGACCATGGTTCAAAATTACGTGGTTCGTCGCCCAAAGCCCTCGTGTAGCTGAACAGTGCGACGTGCAATATTCAATCAATCTGGTCATTTCGCATTGCGCTGCCATCTATTGATGCTAGAGAAACTAAAAATCGATCTGCAAAAATACTATTAAGAAAATTTCATAGTTTTTATTTAAAAGGAATTTTAAAAGTGGTTAAGAATTTCAATCGCCAATTTTTAAAGAGTCAAGGAAAGAATTCCATGAGCAACGAAAACAAAAATTTAGAGCATTTTTCCAGGTATTACTTCCAGCTGAAAAATTTTTGTGAATTATCTCATGAGATTTTATTTCTCAAAACCCAAAAATATTGTTAAACAAATTTCACTTGTTTTTCAAACAATTATAAATTGTGGCTACGTGGATCTAACCTTGAAAATTGGATTGGGAATTATCATACATTGTGTTAGTTCTGTTAATGAACAGCGCCCTCTAGCGGCTTGTAAAGAAAAACGTCGGTGTAAGTGTAACACTCAATCCGAGAGGTTGTGTACGGAGTAGAGATTGATTGATTTAATATTAACATCGCACTGTTCAGCTACACGAGGGCTTTTGGCGACGGACCACGTAATTTTGAACCATGGTCAAGTGACGTGGACGACACCTGAGCTGGCACCTCCCTCTAACTACCCACACCACACCAACGGGAGGACGTTTCAGCTCTCGACAGATTTAACGTGCATCGCACTACACGATGGGTCTTTAGTGGTACTGGGATCGAACTCGTGACCAGGCAAGCCACGATCGATGCCTATACCGCTTTCAGCTACGCATTACACGATAGAGAGAGAGAGATTAAAATATTACAGTCCACTGCGTGTGTTTACTGTGTGTGTGTGTTGAGTCAATTCATGGTCCACCTCACCGGAGGAAAACGACCTTATGGATATGAGAATTTGTGAAACCGTG
>BMAU01003621.1:0-15090 GCA_019973935.1 Trichonephila clavipes | reverse complement strand
ATGCCGCCTGATCAACGGTAACGTCAGATCACGGCCCACGAAATTCATCGTGGCACGTAGTGTTTCTATCGTTAGCCATAGTTTTGAGCACACTACAGTTGACAGTACAATTTGGCTCGGTTCCACCTCAGTCCAACTAACTACCTCACCATGCCACAGAGGCAGTATACATTTACAAACATCCATGCCCTCCCCTGGATTCGAACCCAGGCCCTACGGCATAGCAGTCAGCGTCACTAACCACTATACCGGATGGGCAGCACGTATAAAGCAGTACTATAAAAATTAAACATATTTTTTAAATGAATGTTCGCATTGTAAATCATCTTAAACTAACTGCAATTTGAGAAAGTAAAGAAAATTTATCAAATATATATATACATACACTAGCTGCATGGCCCAACATTGCACGGGCTTTCTCTGCTTTTATAAATTTTCGCTTCATTTCACAAAATCACCACTTGCATTATTCTTTTTCAAGGTGCCATCCTCGTCACTTGACAATGGTTTAAAATTTCGAGGTGTGTTGCCAAAAGCTCTTGAGTAGGTGAACAGTGCGGCTTTTAAATTCACTCACTCACTTTGCAATTTTTTAACCCTTGTAAACGAAAATGTACCCTTTTTAAAATTAGTTGTAGATTGAAGAAAGACAGAAAAAAAGTAGAAATTTTTAAATTTACAAAATTCCACAACTAAATGCTTAACATATGTGTGTTTAAAAACACTATGGGGAAAGCCTACTTATATGTTAACATTCACTAAAAAAATTCAAAAAGGAAATATTACTACCTGATAAAAACATTTTAGTATTTTAATTTTATAGTTTTTCATTCCTCTGTGTTGAATAAATAATTTAAACACTTATCTGATGAAAAAGTATGTTATACAGAACTAACATATTTTCATTATTTTAAAAATAATTTCGTTCTTGGGTTTTGAAATAAAAAAATTGATTAAAAATCTTCATTTAGCAATTAATTGTGACATACTGTTTGCTTAAGTGGCAGTAAGAGATAAAATATTGTTTATTGATAAAGACTTATTAAATATTTAAAAAATTATAAAATAAGAGCTGGTTTACACATTCTTTGAACGAGTGAATTTAAAAGTTAAACAATACAGATTGAAGGATACAGAAGTTTTTAATGAGTATTTTTACATGAATCGCAAATTAAACAAAAAAAGCTTATTGTATCTCAGCTTAACAAAAAAACCCATGTTTGTTAAATTGTAAGTCTGTAAATCTAAAAGCTGATATAAAAAAAAGATTATTTGTTTTAATAACTCCCTGTAACTCTCTTATGGGTCAGTTTTTGAAAACACCTTCCTAAGCTGATCTCTGCTCAGCAAAAGTAACATTGCTTACTTTTTTACATTACAACTTTTGTATAATGAATGCTTAAAATACTGTAAATAATTTATATCTAGGAGTGTAATACGTTAATATTACTTTATCTTGTATTTATTTTGTTAAAATTGTTATCTGCCTCACGCTCCGCCTGTTCAAGCCTTCGCAGTTCTGATTGTGGAAACGTTTCGTTAGGTCTAGCTACTTTCATAGCTCGAACTTTGAGAAAGATTAGACTTACGTTTTCGCAGCATAACTCTTAGTAGGTACTTTTTCTACTCTTACAAAAAATATCTATGGTAGTTATTATTTTTATACTTAAAAAATGCAATACCTGCCTATTCAATTAAAATTATAGTGTTAAAAATGAACTACTAACCACTAAAAAATTGTGCATGTTTGTCAAAATGATGTAGTGGGGAAAAAAAGACAAAGTTTATCTACTTTAAAAACAAGAAGCGATAAAGTATTTATTTTGATATAAGGATCAATTTATTACTACCATATGTGCATAACAAAATTTTTAAAAAGGGCACAGAAATAAGTTATCAATTTTTACTGTATTTATGGTTCACTCTTTTGGCAAAGGCGCACGGCTCGGTGTAGACAAAAAATAGGTAAAGTTTTGCTTCACACATAAAAGATAGATGTATGTTGTCGCCAAATTTTGACAAATTGCCAATTTGGCGTGCTTTTGCGTAATGTGTTTTGGAGTAGCAACCTTTCCACAACATTCAACCTTTTCCTTGACTGATAAAAAACATTCAGGTGGGTTACCATATTTGGTGCATTTATCAATTTTGCAAGAAAAACCGTGGCGGGATATTCCTACTTACTTGACAATTAATTATATTTTGGACATTCACTCAATATCTTTATAAATTATAGCCTATGTGTTATTCTGATGTGTAAGCAATATTATTGTAAAGTTTCATTAAAACCCATTCAGTTGTTTTTGTGTGAAAGAGTAACAAACATCTCCATCCATATATACATCCAAACTTTTGCATTCATAATATTAATAAGGTTAGTTTTAGTTATTTATTGGATATATCCCGGTAATATGGATTTGCAACTGTTCTGAGTTGTTGAAAACACAGACATTAGCAATACCCAAAATGATACAGTCAGCACAAGCACTGAAAACAGAACAGAACTTCACCTGTTCCTCACTGTGTTTGGCTTCATAGTCCCTATAATCCCTAAGTACCAATACATATATACAAGCATAAACCTGCAGTAAGCTTTTATAACAAGAAAAGGGAGTTTTTCTTTAAGTATTTAACTACTGTCTCTCAGCCCTATATATAATGAACTCCTACTTTACAACTTTTTCCTAGATCTAGTTTATAAAGTATATTATAGAAAGATGAATGTAATGAATTTTTCCTACATCAAGGGTGGCCAACCTTATAGCTATGGTGTGCCAAACAAATCTACAGCATGCCACATCATAGGGAATATTTGAAACAATTCAATTCCGGTGGCAATACATATACATTTAAAGATATTAATAATAACATGAAAATAAGCTACACATAAAATATATATATTTATATTCCTTTAACATAGGTAAAAAAATTCAGATTGTACATATAAATACGCATCTTGTAAAAAAATTGATTAAAATAACAAATAACAAATATAAATATTTCAGCAATATAATTAGTATACCTTCAATAAAATTTTTAATTTAAATATGCAACTTGTCCCTGCAAAGCTCTATTTAATATCGCAATATAAGTGGAATAATTTGTAACTTACAATCTGATTTGCACATCATTCTGAATGTTCAACTATTAAACAATTTCTTTATGGACTCAAAATATATATCATAAGAGAAATAAATTTCTTCATATATATATGGAACCAAAAGCGGAATGCAGAGTGCATGCAATTTTCTTCAAACAATTAAATCACTCTGAAAATAACATGCAGCAGTCAGAAATAGATGTCAATTTATTGATAGTTACCGTGCAGAGAGATTTTTTCATAATTCAGTAAATACTGCTTTGAATAATTCTGAAACTTTCTTTTCAGGATGCAGTAAGAAGTGATGCTTCATTTTAAGAGTATTACACCATCTTTTTGACATGATGTGAATATTTATTGAGTCATTTAAACAGAGGATGTTAGTGTTTTTTTTTCACATAAACCATTTACATACATAAACATTTTTACAAACAACATTTTTACTTCACATTTCTGTGTTAAATATTATTATCTATGCACATTTTTATTCTTTTGCTGCTTTTTAAATGTACAATAATATACTTCTATTCTTTAAAAACTACTGCTATTCAAATGTATGTACATATTAGATTTCACCGATTTTAGGTTGATTTGTCGAATCGGGCGCCTCTCGCGCCAAGTGTTTTCTCGCCAAATCGATAAATGCGCTAAATCTGGTAACCCTTCTGAATTTGTTTCCCAGTGAAGAAGAGTCGTTTTTTGGCGAAATTTTGAGCATGCGCAGAAGATTTCTTTCATTTTAACAGTTTTAACGATATCGCGGCAAGTTATCGCATTGGTAATTCGTTTTTTTTTTATTTTAACAGTTTAATTCTTCAACGGTCTTTCTCGCGCATGAGCAGAAAGCTTTTATTACTTTAAAAATTCCGTTAATGAGGAAACGGTTATTTCTTTTGCTCCGGTTGGGTCAGCTGTTCGGCTTCGTTTTCTTCGTTTTGGGAATTACTTTTTACTGGTAATATTTTTATTTCTTTCTCCACATAAATTTCAAAAGATTGCCATGATGTCCAGCGATACTCTTAGGATTAATTTGAATGAATGCATGAAAAGATACGATTACTATTGTTAAAGGTTTTTTTGCCATGTCGCCTGTGCTTGGAAAGAAAGCTGTTTTAGAATGGTGCATGAAAGAAGGTTTGATTGGATCATCGTATGTATGTCCGAAACGTGGAAAAAGTGTGGAATTGAGAGAAAGAACGGGTAAAGAAAGTGAATGATCGTTTTTGAATGGTACTGCAAAATTCAGCCCTGTGTGAAAGAGGATACCCATCATGTGTTTAGAAGTGTAAAGAAATGGTTTTGGTTTGAATTGAGTAATATGGATTTGTGCACCGTTTTGTTAGTGATGGAAAAATAAAAATGTTTTGGAAGGTGCTCTCAGAAATATGCAGTAGCACACTGGTATTATTTCTGTAGGCAACTCATCGTCATCATAAATGTCGGAAATAGCAGCATTTTTTAAAGGTAAGTGAAATTATTTCCATTTTAAAATGCCTCTTTTTTGCAGTGATTTTCAGTTTCAAAACTTTAAAATGCTATTTTTTAATGATTTTCCTTCCTCCATCTTGAATTTCGCGCTCCGGCGTTGCATGTTGTGGTAGGGTTGCAACTCTGAAACACAACACGCAAAAACGCGCCAAATTGGGGCAATTTTTCAAAATTTGGCGAAGAGGCGCCTGATTCGACAATTTCACCAGATTTTATTTTTAATTAAATACATATTTCAAATAAATTGCAAAACACTTTCATATACCGTATTTTCCTGTATATAATCCGCAGCGGCGTATTATCCGCCGAGCCCTTTTTTTCGAGTAAAAAAAAACATAGTATAATCCGCGGCAGTTTTGGCGGTGAATAATCCAAAAAATATAAATTGCCGATAAGGAGACACATAAAATAAAAAATATAATTAAAAATAGAAGTAAGGATTTGTTCAGAGGACAACATTTATAATAAAACACATCTATTTAAATATGTATCATAATATATTTTGTACGATAATCTCAATAAAACAAAAAAATTCTCTGCTACTGCCATCTATGTTTTAAGTTAAGCAAAACATTGCACGCGGAAAAATTTTTTAAAAATTAAGATCCCCCTTTTACACTTATATACACTTTCAAAATAAAAATATCTTGAATGATGACAAAATTTATTAACAGTTAAAAAAGCCTTCAAAATCTGATTCATCAGATTCGGAAATGAATAAATTTATCAAATCTTCGCGTAACACATCCGAGTCACTCGATAGTAAAGACGCTTCATCGTCAGAGTCATTTTTGACAATAATATAACATTTTCGGAAAGCGTTCTTTACTGTAGTTTCAGCGACGTCATTCCATGCTTTCAGGACCCCGCGGGAGACCTTTTCATAAAATGCCCGCTTCAATTTTCCCGTTTTTGTATAGTTTTTTTCTCCATCGGACATCCACTGTTCCCATAACTTTCTAACTTTGGATTTGAACGATCTATTAATACCGACGTCTAAAGGCTGCAATTTTTTTGTCAGTCCTCCAGGTATTATGGCAATTTTTGCCGACGCGGACTTGAGAGCATTTTTTACGTTTTCACTCGCATGTGATTTCATAGAGTCCATAATTAAAAATGCCTTTGGACGAAAAAAAGAATTTTTGCGTTTTCTCCAGATAGTCTGCAGCCATGACAACATGATTTGCTCATTCATCCAGCCATTTTCATTCGCACGAATTTCCACACATTTAGGAAAGTTTTCTTTTGGGAGCGTTTTTCTTTTAAAAATTAACATCGGCGGCAATTTCAAACCATTTGCAGCACAGCATAAAACTACAGTAAATGACGTTCTTTCATTTCCAGTAGTATTTATAGGAATACTACTTGCTCCTTGAACGTCGACGGTCCTGGTAGGTGGAATATCAAATGATAATGGAACGTCGTCCTTATTTATATATATATATATATATATATATATATATATATATATATATATATATATATATATGTATGTATGTAGGATTTTCCCTTTGAAACATTTGTTAAAATGTTGAGTCATATCCTTTTCAGAGGACCATAAATCTCAATTTTATTTATTACTGCATTCCGAAGCAGCGCCATCTATTGAGCTTTCGTAGCTCCGGCTTGAATTCAATTTTTCGGCAGAGGCCAACTAACCATTGTTTGTACAACACGTCGCGTCTTTACCGCATTTCCGCGCCCAACGCGGCACCACCAGTCCTAACGTCCAATAATGAGAAAGGTTCATTTCCCCGTCTTCTAAAGGTATTACTCAACTTTTAATTAACTTAATTCCTGCATGTCTTTCTCTTTGTAAATATCCCCCTTTGTAAATATTTTCCTTTAACTTTAAATAAATTCTCTTTTTTACTTAAAAGAAGTATTTGTGTTTAAATGACTTAGATTCATTTAATTCATCCCTCACCCTTAAACACTTACCCCTAGACAAACCACCTCGCCAATCTAAAATCCCATATATATATATATATATATATATATATATATATATATATATATATATATATATATATATATATATATATATATATATATATATATATATATAAATCAAATCCTCTGTAAAATTATTTTCATCCATAATTTGCTTGCAAAATGTCAAAAAGTCGTCAGATTTTTTTCCCCCAGTCATCAGGTAATTTCTGTCCGACCGTTGAACGACTACGAACGACTAAATTGTTTCTCTTCATAAACCGGTAACACCACGTGGGCCCACCAGAGAAGTTAACAATATTCATTTCGCGTGCAATAACTCGGGCTTTCATTCTGATGCTAACTCTCGAGACAGCTTTCCCATCGTCCCTTTCTTTTAAAAGCCATTTATTTATTTCTGCCTCTAATTCTGGCAAGTGAGGTTTTCCACGACGATCGGCCCTTTTACGTCTATCGCAATTTTCGAAGTTAGTCTTGTTCCTTCTCCACAAACGAATATTCGATTCGTCAACGTTGAAAAATCTTGCAGTTTCTCGATTTCCTACTTCGTCAGCCTTCTCTACGGCGTTTAATTTGAAGTCTGCAGTATAGCTAACACGCTTACGCTTCATCATGATAAAAACTTTCAAAGGATGCAACACCTCTAGTCAAGACAAAGTTGTAAATGACGCCAGCGACTTGTAACTGCTATTTCCTTCCGAGGAACTGAATTCGTTCTTGAAAGTAATTGGACAAAAACTAATTATGGCCGTAATACGTCAGCCGAGTCGTGAAAGCGCCATCTATTATTTATTTTATAAAACATAAACAGCATTTCTTTCAAAACTTTGTTATTTTTTTCTGATGGAGAATGTTTTTTCTCAGATAATCCGCGGCGGCGTATAATCCGCACAACGAAATTTGAAACTTTTTTAGCACATAATCCGCGGATTATATACAGGAAAATACGGTACTTATGAAAAACAACCTTATATGAATAAATCCAAATTTAACAATAGTTTAAAATGTTCTTGTTGTAAAATGAATCATCTTGTTTTCAAATGTTCTAAATTTAAAGAAATGTCTGTTAAAGAGCGTAAACAACTTGTTAATAAACAAAAATTATGTATGAACTGTTTATCTGATAAGCACACTGAGTCATATTGTAATTCAACTTTTACTTGCCACTTTTGTAAGAAAAAGCATCATTCGCTATTACATGATAATAATTTTAAAAATTACGCAATGTCAGCAAATAAATCTCATCGTGCTGAAGGTCAAAACCAGACAGGAAATGATACTAATCAAAACAAAGAAGTTGCAGTTTCCGTGAACTCTATACAAACATATTTTTCTTTATTACCAGCTTTAAGCGTTAACATTAAAAATATTTTGGGGGAGAACTGTCAAGTTCGAGTTATGACGGACAGCGGAAGTGAATCAACATTCATTTCTGAAAAAATGTTTAAAACTGCTAGGCCTGAAAAGAAAAAACGATAGATTTCAAATTAAAGGATTACAAGATTCTAAAATCGCGATGACTAAAGGGTGTGTCGAAATAGATTTAGTATCGTTACATGACCCCAAGGTCAAACTACCAGTTAAAGCATATGTTTTGGAAAAACCAACTGCTCCGTTACCAACGGAAAAAATAAATGAAGCACATTTCTCTCATTTAAAAAATGCCTGCTTAGCGGATCCGAAATTTTTTATCACAAGCAATATCGATATGATTCTCGGATCTGACTACTTTTTTTTCTATTTTGCTTCCTGGGCAAATTACTTGCTCTCAAAGTAATTTAATCGCTCAAAATTCCATTTTGGGTTTTCTAATTTCAGGCAAATTAACTGATTCTTTAAGCTCAAATTCAATGCTAAATCTTCACATCAATGGTACAAATATTGACAATCAATTAAAGCAATTTCGAGAATTAGAAAAAATTCCCAAAGTAAAGGATAAAACATTAACTTCTGAAAAGCAATTTGTGGAAACACATTTTCAAAATACTTATGCATGTAATTCCGATGGACGCTTAGTCCCATTTTATAAATCAAATTCAGAATTGGGAGACTCAAAACCCGCAGCAATTTCTCACTTATTAGCAATGGAGCGGAAATTTAAAAATAACCCAGATTTTGAAAAACAATACAAAGAATTCATGAACGAATACGAATCGCTAGGTCACATGAGCTTAGTAAATTCCAGATCCCATACTTCCAAAAATCAGAATTTTTTACCGCATCACGCCGTTATCAAGCCATCCACTACAACAAAGTTAAGAGTAGTTTTGACGCATGTGTTGCAAAACTACAAATGGTGCGTCATTAAATTCTCTGCTAGGAGTAGGTCCCAAATTACAAAGGGATATTTTTGAAATATTGCCTAATTTTAGAATTCCTAGAATTGTATTTACAGCGGACAATGAAAAAATGTACCGTCAAATTTTAGTAGCTGAAGATCAGAAATACCAACAAATTCTTTGGAGAAATAACTCTAATGAAAACATTCGCACATACAAGCTAAAAACTGTCACCTACGGTTTAGCCTCAGCTTCCTTTTTGGCCACTAGGTGTATTAAGCAAATCGCTCTCGATAATAAAGATAATCCCAACCTATCCCGAACTTTACAGGAAGATATTTATATGGCTGATTTACTATCAGGATCAGATACGTCAAATGACGCAATCTCCATTTGCAAGGACATTGCTCATGTTTTGAGTACTCGCGGATTTCATTTAAGAAAATGGAATTCTAATTCCCCCGAATTTCTCGCTCAATTTTCAGAACATAGTTCTCATGATACACGAGTTGAATTTTCCAAAGATTCTAAGGAAAGCTCCAAAGTTTTAGGCTTATTTTGGAATTCATGCAATGACACTTTTGGTTTCCAACCATCACTTGAAATTACACCACCGCTCACAAAGAGACGTATTTTATCTGAATCTTCCAAAATTTTCGATTCTTTAGGACTTCTTTCACCTTGTACAGTACTCATGAAGATTTTTTATTAAAAACTTTGGCTTACAAAAACAGATTGGGATTCTTCCATTCCACAACAATTAACAGAGGATTGGCTTAGGTTTCAAAAGGCATTTAATGCAATCAACTATCTCACTGTTACTAGATGGGTCATCCTTACAGCAGACAACACAGTAGAATTGCATGTTTTTGCAGATGCTTCTTCATTAGCTTATGCTGCTGCAATCTACTGTCGGCAGAAACACAACGGCAAAATAAAGGTTCAACTACTTGTATCAAAAACTAAAGTAGCCTCTGTCAAACAAGTTTCCACTCCTCGATTGGAGTTGTGCGGTGTACATTTACTATCCAATCTAGTCACCCTCGCAAATGGAAAACTTTCGTAGCAAATAGAACATCTGAAATTATGGAAGTTCTACCTACAAAGCATTGGAGACATGTGCCTTCTAAGGAAAATCCCGCAGATATTGCATCCCGAGGTAATGATCCTAAATGCTTACCAGATTGCAAGTTATGGTGGCAAGGACCACCCTGGCTAAGGCTAGAAACTTCTAGTTGGCCCAAGGCTGAATCCAGTTGCGATGAGGCTTCGGATGAGGTAAAAGCGGAACAAAAATCAGTCTCCACTTTCAATCTGTTTACTCATATATCAAATGATGTAATTCATGGTTTATTCGAACACTACTCTTCACTCACCAAAATGATTCGCATTTTTACTTTTTGCCAAAGATTTATTAAAAACTGTAAAAAGATAGCATCTCAAGGATCATCGATCAGTTCATCCCCTATTAATACTACTTCACTTACCTTTTCGGAAACCAAAACCGCTGAAGAAACCATCATTCGTTGGGTTCAAGGTTTCTATTTTCAGGAAGAAATACAAAGCATTAAGAAACAGATTTCTCTGCCACCCAAAAGTCCATTACGTTCCATCCATCCATTCATAGATGAACATGGTTTAGTACGGGTGGGAGGAAGATTGCAAAATTCCCAGCTTCGATTCAATTCCAAGCATCCTATCATACTTCCTTCTCAGCACAGTATCAGTGAACTCCTTATAAAGGAACAACACATCGCTCATTTACATGCTGGGCCGACTTTGTTAGCTCGCGTTCTTCGACAGTCCCATTGGATCGTAGGAAGTAGAAAATTAATTAACAAATGTATTAGAAAATGCTTAAAGTGTAACAAATTCAAAACATCCTCGCATCCAAAAAAATCAAGCCTATTATATTTTTTTAACAACGTTGCAATTATTGTTTATGTTAAGAAAATTATAATAAAAAAAAAGAACAAATTTTTCAATTTACTAAATAGAGCGACAAGAACAGAAGAAAACACATTTTACCAATATTATAAAATTTAGTTTTTGTTGAAAGTGTACCACTAAGTTAACTAGAAAAAATGATTTATATGTTTGAAAAATTTTTCCTCTCTGAATGCCATCATTATCTAACTCTCATTCCATCTCTGCAGGGTGTCCTCAGGGCTCATTGCTCGGGCCCCTGTTGTTCAATCTCTATATAAATGACATTCCCAGCTACTCACTAACAAATATTAGTCTCTATGCGGATGATACGGCCATTAATGCCACGTACAAAAACTTAAAGACTGTTACCTTTGCCATTAACAAACACCTCAAGCTGCTAGAAAATTATTACGACAGATGGAAAATTAGTATCAATGTAGAAAAATCTTGTGCCGTCATCTTTACCAAAATTGCGCACCATTCCTCCCCGCTCATAATGTTCAATAAACAAATTCCCTGGTCTCAGAATACCAAATATCTTGGCGTTATTTTTGACTCGCACTTAAAATAAAAACACATATTCCATTCGCGATAAGTTCGAAAAACAATGTTTAAATTTTTTCCCCTAATTTCCCGGAACTCACATTTAAGTAGAGATAACAAAGTGCTTCTTTATACAGCCGTTATGCGTCCAATACTAGCTTATGCCTGTCCAGTATGGGGTTATGCTGCTAAAACCAATATTAATATTTTAAATACTCTGCAGAATAAATATATAGAATGATTGTAAATGCCTGCCGCTACATGAAAAATGATCGCGTAAATAAACGCTTTAAAATCACTAGTTTTAAAGCACATATTCAAAAATTAGCTATAAATTTTTTCGATAATTTGCCAAATACTAATAATGTAAATATGTTAAATCTAAACGATTACAACTGTAACGATAATACTAAAGGCCAAGAAGAATCACTTTTGGATTCTTACAATCCGCCTTAGCTTTTATCCCTGCAATAATTTTTTTAATTATTGCACCCTAGTAAATTTTTAAAATTTTTATTATTTTTAATTTCAATATTTATTTAATCTCCACACCCAACTGGACAAGTATATATTTTTAACTTTTACCCCCATGGGCAGCCAGCCTGAGGCTAAATTCACTTCTACCTCCAATTCACTGAGAGAGCAGTCCTAAGCTCTCAGCACCGTATAAAACTTTAACTCCAAGTAGTCATCTCTAAGAACCTCCTCCCGGTTCCATCACCACAGCCAAATCGCCGACATGTTTAAATCCGCAGACTGAAAAAACCAACGAAGTCAAGTCCTGCATCACAGACATCATGATATGGGTTTGAGGACTGTTTATCAGTCCAGGTACCCAAAAATAGACTGTCATCCACTGTCATCCTCTCTGAATGCCATATCGATATTTCTTCCTACGATTGAAAAAACCGCTTTTACAGAGCTGGTGAATCTTGAAGAAGATAATTCAATGCCCCGCCCCTCCCCTTTTTTTGGGCATCTTCTCTTGTCCGCTTCCGTCCCTCTTCGTCGGCCATTCTGAGCAGAAGCGCCCGCTCTCCATCAATCTTATTTTCGTTCTCGTAAACCAAGAATTCCGATTTTCTATTGAGGAACTGGTTTCTCCGAAACCGGTGGAATACCTAAAGATATAAATCTTTAAGAGTCCCGTTGATACACCACCACGGCATCTCGAGCGTAGTGTTAATCCTATGGAGTTTCTTTCTGGTATATTTACATCTAGGATATTGCTTTCAATTGCATGGAATAAAATGCATAAACACATATGAAGTAAATAAAGTGAAAGACTGTGATTGTCCCATTCGTTGTGACACATGCCAAATATGTATTCATTCCCTCACCTGTAATTGCGTTGATTATGCAGTTAGGTTCACAATATGTAAACACATCCATTATGTATGCCAAAAATTCCCTTTTATGGTGGCAAATGTCAGTGATGAAACTGTACTCTTAGTAGATGAGGATTCAAATCGTTTGAGGAGAAAAAAGGAAGCAATCTTAAAAGAAATGGAGAAGTCTGTTGTACATGAGGAACCTACAGAGTTAGTTTATGAACAAGTAGAAAGAGATGTGCAAATGTTAAACAATGTAATAAAAATGGCAAATGCAGAACAAATTAAACGAATTGGTCAAGATGTGAAAAACATACTTCAGTATATGAGTGTTTCACCATCTTGCTCATCTCTACCAAGTATTCAACATTTTCCAGCAAATAAGAATATTGTTCAACAGCAAAAATCCAGACATTTCAAAAAGCAAAAGCTAGCCAATGATACGTAAGTAGACTTTATAAGCATTTACTCTCGCATCATTTCATGCCATTGCAATTCTTGAGATGCATCGCTAATTGAAATATATAACTAATTTTTTGCAGAATAGTGAAATTTATAAGAAACTGTTGATTATGCCGCATATATTCATAGTTAAAAAGTGAATTGCTAGCTACTTTCTATACTTAAAAAGGAAATTTTCCTAAAATTGTACTGTGGTTATGTTTATCTGCCAAGTTAAGACCATTTTTGATATGAACAGCTGCGTTCCTTTCATTTACAGGTAGTTGTGTTTTTGTCTCTTACAGAATACTTATAAAAAGTATCTTAATGTTCTATTAATAGTGCTACTTCACAAAGCATTTTCATTATGTTAAATCATGATTTATATTTGAGAATAATTTTTAAAGAGATGCACACCCAGTCATTGTTTAATTCTTTTACTTGTGCAATTTTTACTTAAGATTGTCTTTATCAGATGTACAAAAGCCTAATATAAATACAGAACACATTTTTAGCCAAGAAAATATCGCAACTTGCAACATTATAATTCATATACCTGTTTACAATAAAGCATTTTATAAAATTTCAAAATATTCCATAAATACTTATTTCCTGCTTTTAACATGCAAGAAGATAGCTCATTTAGCATTATGGTCTTGGAGAGAGGGAATGTGAAGCACATTTAATACCAGAAAAATGGATTGATAAAATATGCTGCTTTCTATAGGATAGTAAAGCCATAATATTTTTCAGTTCTTTTATATTTGAGAAAACATTCCTAATTAGGATCTTATTTAATGTAAAGCAAATATAGCATTAAAGTAATGCATAACTAGCATCATAGTTTGTATTAAATATTTTTGATTTAGTTTTGGAATAAACTACTGTAAACTGCATTAGAATCAGGATTTAAATTGAAAAATTATTTTTCTGACAAATGACCCTTATTTTAAATGAAGTAAATGGTACAAATCTTATGTTTCTCTTTATTTCAGTTGTATTTTTATCACTCTTTTAGGTGGTTAACTATTTTGGATAATTAGGCTTAAAAGAAAGTTAGCCATGCTTTGCATATGAAATAGACATAAAAGGTATGTTTTAGTGTTCTGCTTATATTATGTAATAAATTAAAACCTGAAATTTCCTTTCTTACTCATTACATTTTCATAAAATGTAACTGTTCAGTTGGGATATTTTACATTAATAACATTTCACTTTCTAATCATCTTGGTTCTGTTTATTTTTAAACCTTTGAATTATGAGTTAAAAATCTGGTGGATAGAAACTTACTTTCAGGAACACACTGAAATTGTAGGTATGTCCTGCTGTCTTTTAAGAGATAAGAGCAACACAGCTCAAAAATTTTATTAACCCAATTTCTGAAGTTTTGTTTTAATGCTGCTACTAACATGTCCTAAAATTGAAATTACCAATGTAAACAAGTTTCACTAAGCTTGCAGTAAACAAAAAACTACTGATGCCAGTTCACTTATTCTGTGAATTTACTGCTTTATATATTATGAAATGCTGTCTCCTGACAACATATTTTAAAATTCAGCTGCAAGTGATAATTCTTTGACATTGCTTATAAATGTGTGCATTTTATTTCAAAAGACTTGAGAAGTTGGTTGAATGCTATTTTTTTGTCAAATGCTTCTTCTTGATGTAATGGAAAATAATAGTTCAGTGTTATATAGGGAATTTAATTTTAAATCTATAGTATAATTATCCTTACATATATATATTATCTTTGTGGGTGAAGGTGTAATGCAAAATGACTATTTTTTGTTACAGCTGTATTGTTGAACCTGATGTATTGTGCAACTACATCTTATAATTGTGAAGCTATTACTGAATTAACTATTTTATTGCATCTGTTTTCTACCAGCTGTATCCTCTACCAGTATCTACCAGAATTTGAAGTTTTAAGAAAGATGAGTAATTTTCTTTTGTCACATCATTTATGTTAATGCATTTTTGCATATTCATAGACACATGATGATAATCAGGAATATATTTCTTTTGA
>BMAU01003620.1:0-29710 GCA_019973935.1 Trichonephila clavipes | reverse complement strand
TAAACCAATTTGATTTTTTAAAAAATGCCTAAACGTAAAAGGGGACTTACCACTGATGAGATTCAGAAAGTTTTAGCAGATTTAGAAGATGAAATTTTTGATGATTCTGATTCCGATTGTGAGTTAGAAAATGAGGAAGATGATCTGATCTCTGCTCAGCAAAAGTAACACATTGTTAAAAGTTTTGTGTAATAAACGCTCAAAATAGTGTAAATAATTTATGTCTAAAAGTGTTATATTACTTTCTGTGGTATTTATTTTCTGTTAAAATTGTAATATTCGCAAGTAATGCCGTTTCTTAAATTATAATGGCGATTCAATGAAAAACATAGTGAAATGTTAACAATAGAATCAAGTTGGCAAATGTCTAGCTACTGTCATAGCTCGAGCTTTATTAGAACTTTGTAAGACCCGCCGTGTAGGGGTGGTGATGCACGTTAATACTTTATCCACCGCATTAGGATTTACTGCAGGTTTTTTCATACAATATTTTTTTTGGATCACTACATTGAAAATTAAGGGATATACATAAACAAAATACTCCACTTTGGGAAATTTAATCCGTTAGAGCTAATAAATTAATTAAAGATATTCCACTGTAAAATTAATTGTATACACCGTTCACTTAAAATAAATAGTCAAATCGTTTTCAAAGAATATTCCTGCTAAGTATTGGTAGAATATTCCTTCTCTAAATTGGAGCGGTGTGGTACTTGCGAGAAGGGGGTGCCAGCTCAGGTGTCATCCACGTCACTTGACCATGGCTTAAATTTACGTGGTCCGTTGCGAAAAGCTTAACAGTGCGACGTTAATATTAACTAACTCCAAAAAATACAGTACAGTATATATAATTATTTTTATACTTAAAAATGCAATATCCGCCTATTCAATTAAAATTACAGCGTTATAATTAATTACTAACCACAAACAAATTTTGAAAACTTGTCCAAATGATGTAGTGTGAAAGAGAAAGTTTATTTACTTTAAGTACCATAACCGATAAAAGCATTTATTGTGAAAAAAAGATCAATTTCTTAATTCCAAATTAGCACAATAAAATCATAAAAAAGCATTCAAATAAAGAGAGATGTATAACAACCTCTCCCTTCAAAACTTAGTTTTATTCTGAAATAAAAAAAAAATTAGGGATTATGCTGATCACAGGAATTAATTAGAAGCGAGCGCCATGCGTAGCCAAAACAAAAAGGGTTTCTTTACAAACAAAAGATATATATATGCTGTAGTGGGCTTTTTTGCAGCGCACGCCGGAATTGCTTGGAATGGCAGAATTTTTTCCTACCTACTTGACAAATATCGTTATATTTTGGACACTTCACACAATATCTTTATAAATTATAGCCTATGTGTTCTTCTGATGTATAAGCTATATTACTGTAAAGTTTCATTAAAATCCATTCAGTTGTTTTTGCGCGAAAGACGGCCAAACATCCTCACAAACTTTCACATTTATAATACATATCTAGATTACACAATGTATTACTGTACAGAAACGTATTTTTACTGTTATCTTACGTTATGCTTAATGAAGAATTTTTTAAAAAAATTTATATTGAAGCATAAAAAAAAAAGCCAATTTTTATGGTGTATAAACAACAAAAAACAAAAAAAGAAAAAGATATTTACAACAAAAAATTACAGAAATATTCGTTACAGATTCTTAAAATTATCAATTTTAATCCTTCGACTTTATTTATAAAATGCACACGAAACTAACTTCGACATTTTTATTATAACAATTGATGTATAAATAAGTCGAGTATTCGAACCAGAAACTCTTAATTCCGATAAAATTTCTTTGAAATTTGTAGAAAACATATATTACAAGCTCTTCAACATAAGAAAAAGCCTCGATTTATACAAAAACCTTAAAAGCAAAAACGAAATCCGTGCTTTTGTTACACTATTATTCTTTGAAAGTTCTACAGTGTTGGATTTCCTGATTAAAAAAAATTAAAGTGTCCTTTACAATAATAAGTACAAAAAATTTGCAAAATGCTCTAAAATCTATCTGAAGAATAAATATAATCAGAACATAGTCTAATAGATAGTTATATTGAAGTTAAAAAAATGTGTTTGTTCTCTTTTTTTTTTTTTTCGCCCAGTTATTCGTGAGTCACACTTTTAGGTATGATAGTACAAAGAAAAAAATGTTCGTTTGCGCTCTAAGGCTATTCAACTTTTGAAACTCTGAATACAGAATCAGATGGTTCTTGTAAATGAGCATGAAAGCAGGTTGTAAAATCTTTTATATCGATAAAGAATGATTGATTATTGTTGATGCTTTAGTTTTTGGTCATTGTTGATTATCCTATGCCTTTTTTGGTGTAATAAAACCTAGAAGTGCACATCTGCCTTCTTGTAAATATTCCAAGGCTGCTTTCAAGTAGCCGGATAACTATTCTTCCTCTAGTTGCCGTAATAAATCTTAGAGTGCATTTCCTTTTCAATGAAATTATCGTACATAGAAACTATGCCGACCAAGCCCTTCTTCAAGACTGTCCTATTCTACTTGGCGAACGTTATTAGGAGAATGAAAGTAACCCTCTTCGCGCGCGAGGAACTGATATTGTGTTAGATTTTGAGAGAAAAGGTAAAAAGCACCCAATCACTTAGGGCAGTGATCCGCAACCCCGGGAGGGCTGCGGTAGCCCAGTGGTTAAGGTATCCAACCATGGCAGGCATGTCATGAGTTCGATGATCCCAGTACCACTAAAGACCCGCCGTGTAGGGCAGCGATGCACGTTAAATCTGTCGAGAGCTGAAACGTCCTCCCGTTGGTGTGGTGTGGTAGTTAGGAGAGGGGGTGCCAGCTCAGGTGTCGTCCACGTCACTTGACCATGGTTCAAAATTACGTGGTCCGTCGCCAAAAGCCCTCGTGTAGCTGAACAGTGCGACGTTAATATTAACTCAACTCAACCCGCAACCCCCGGTCCGCGGATCAAATGGTGCCGGGCTATCTAAAGAACATTAAACTATTGCCATTTTATTTAAAGTGGTGCATTTCTCTCGGATTTGCGCAACTTTCAGAAGAAATTACTTTTATTCACATTTTTGGTGTAACTATATTTTATTCTGAAGGCATATTTAAATGTAACTAAAATAAAATTGTTAAATCAAAACAATCTAAAATATAAATAATCAACGTGTCCCTCCCTTATGCACAAACTCACACACCAAAGTCAGTTCACATTACCGCACAAAAATCAGAGCTGTAATCTTAGAATTTAAGCAATAATATGCAATTATTTTGAAATTTTAAATAAAAAGTAAGGATTATTCAAAGGCTAAGAATATCACTTTTCTGTACAAAAAGTGAAAAAAAAAAATTAAGAAGTCTCAATATGTTACCCTTACTCAAAAGAAACAATTAATTATAAATAAGAATAATATAATCCTTTTGAATAAACAAGTTTGTCGAGATGCATGAAGCTCCTCGGCAACTTAAATATGTTTGTAGTCATAATATTTAGTCTTTGATATCAGCTTATTGTTTGCGTTTTACTAACAAGTATTCTAAGAATTCAAAGAATTTTCTCTTTTTACTAATGAAAACAATTTATTAATGTTGGAAAAAATATAATTTTTAAATTTCTAATGTATATTTAAAGAATTTTTATTTTTAGGAACACGAGGTATATATAAATTGATAAATTATTAATATTTCATTTACGAGTTGTATTAGGGTCAAAGTAATAAGACGGACCTCTCGTAATTTAAATGACGATCAAGTAACGAGAACAATAGTCGAGCTAGAGCCCCCACTTCTTATTTTCACACCACTGCAACGTAAGGACTTTGATTTTATGCGTATCAGCTCTGTTACACAATGGAACCTCTAATCATGACCATTTTTCAATAAAAACATGTAGTGACTACAATGTCGCACTATACAACAAGGGCCAACACTTATAGGCTTAGGATATTCATATTTTATAGCATAATGCGAAACACTTAACTGCTATTAATTTCATATATTTGGCACAGTAAATGTTTTATCATAATTTTCTGTATATATAAGAATTAGATCAAAATAAAAGATTTTTATTTTTGAAAGATGCTTGTTATAATAAAATGTAGATTTAATCTTAGGATTCCTTGCGTACTATGAATTCTAATGTATCATAATATAATGGATTATGGAAAAATAAAAAATGACAATTATATACATCAAATCTTTCATTCCTTTATGGAAGACATATACGAAAATCCTTAAGAGGATTTAAATTTTTAAGATTTTTCTGGCATGTTCTAAAAAAGAAAAACAATTATAAATTGAGCAACAATGAAGTTTCCAAAAAAGGATTTATGGCAATATGTTTATTGATATGCAGATGCTTGTAAGAGCTTTTAAACTCATTTTATTGTCGATTTGAGAAAGTCTGAACTTTGCATTATAACATAAAGAGACATGATCAGCAATTGGGCTTTTTATTTTATTTTGTATTTTTGCTTATAATTATGTGCAAGTTATGAAGAATCATATTATTTACTTCTTATTTCTAATTTGACTATTTTAAATTTTAACACCAGGTGTGTATCAAATTCCTGCATTTATATATATGAATAAAAAATAAATTTAAAACATTTTATAACTATTTTAATAAGTTTAATTGAAAATCAAAATATAAATATTTTTTTCTTAAATAAAATCAATTAAATTTAGATTAGTTTATTGTACCTTTTCCTACAATGATATAAGCGTTTTATTTTTTATGAAATGCTTTATGTTATCACCTCTGTTTTGTGCTAAAATTTCTTGAATTTTCTTGAACTGAAAACATTAGTAATTATTACATTGGATTCTTCAAGAAAACATGTTTCCCTAAGAAAGGGAGACTATTTTTGTTTAGGGACTTTCTAAGCCGCGAACATCCCCACTATTCAGCGGGGTATCAACGACTACCCTGCTTCTTTTATCCGCCGATGTGTGGTGTCATTAATCAGCTACTAAAATAGGGGAAGTAAACTTCGCTGGAAGCGCCGTCTTTAAGGGCATTTTTCTCACAAAAACCTCCGTCTCCAAAAGGTTAAAATGATTCCTTTAAAAAAATATTTCTATATATATATAGGTAGCATAACGAAATAAAAAAGTCGGCCGTTATGTGCATCTTCATAGAAAGCGGAAATATGACGTATGTGTAAAAATCTTCTATGAACTGAAGCATCCAAAAAAAAAAAAAAATCAAGCCTATTATATTTTTTTTTTAACAACGTTGCAATTATTGTTTATGTTAAGAAAATTATAGTAAAAAAAAACAAATTTTTCAATTTACTAAATAGAGCGACAAGAACAGAAAACACATTTTACCAATATTATAAAATTTAGTTTTTGTTGAAAGTGTATCACTAAGTTAAATAGAAAAAATAATTTATATATTTGAAAAATATTCCTCTTCTTGAGCATCATTTTTTTTTTTTTTTTTTTTTTGCATTTCAAAATTCCTTATTTTGGACATTACGTTCAGCTAAGAGAGACGATGCAACTATGAACTCGATAACGGAACTTCCGCCGCTTATCGCTCAGAGCGCAACCATGGACACCGATCCGCCCCTCACCGACGCGGACATCTGTGCGAGAATGAGAGAACTACGACAGGATGTTCTCCTCCAAGGCGGATCCGTCCGCTACCTCGAATACAACCTTGGCCTAGCCCAGACCGGAGAAGTCCTCCAACCCAAGGAGCAGATAGACAAACTCGCAGCGAACCTGCAAAAAATGAAGGAGCTCTTGGAGCGCAAAAAGGGTGAGTTGGCATCATTCAGTGTTTGCCCTGTCCCCAGTTGCCAGTTTCACGCCGCCGTAACTTCTCCTGAGAAAAGTAAATCTATTGAAAATCTCATTAACGATTTCTACTCTAATGAAATCCCTCTTATACCTTCCGACCTCGCTAGCAATAGCGGCGAGCAGAAATCTCTTGTAAAAAGTAAAATTAAAGAAAAACCAAAGTCAATTGATAAAACCTTAAAAACCGATAAAAATAAAATAACTGAAAAGGCTAAAACTACTAAGCAAACCGAAGATCCCCATAAGCTGAAAAAAGCCCGCCCTGACGGTTTCTCCTCCCCCACTAAGCATGTTAAGAAGCAAAAAATGCTTCAGAACTACTCTATCGGCGCCAGTCGCTACCAGTAACAAATTTGAACCCCTTGCCGGACCTAGTACCTTGCCAGAGAAGGAAATTGCAGCGATGGCAGTTACCAAACCGAACATCCCCCCTATCAACTTAAAATTCACAGAAAACTATAACCTCCTACTTCAGGAAATTTCAAGGAAATACCCCAAGTCAAAGTCGAAGCTGTCTGGGAAATTTTTCAAAATTTTCGCGGCCTCAATAGACGACCACCGTGCTATCACCACTCTCCTCACCGAGAAAGGCGAACAATATTTTGCACTAAACCCGGTTTTGAATAAACCACAAAAAATAGTCATTAAAGGCTTACCAATAAACACCGACATTGAAGAAATCCGACAAGACCTAACATCCCGCGGCTTTAACGTCATTAAAGTCGCACAATTTAATAAATCAAAATCAAAAATGAAACTCCCCATTTTTATGGTGGAAATCGAAAAATCCCCGGATTCCCCAGACATCTTCAAGCTTGAGACTTGTTGCTACCTCACAATCAAAGTTGATACATATAACCGCAGACCAGGAGCAGTGCAGTGCTATAACTGCAACCTCTTTCACCATTCCTCAGCAAACTGCCACATTAAAACCCGCTGCCTTAAGTGCGGCGAAGCTCATAGAACGGGCGACTGCCCCATAACAGACAAACTAGAAAATCCCACCTGCATCAATTGCAATCAAAAAGGCCACATGGCTAACTCATATCGCTGCCCCAATTTCCCCAAGATCAAACCAAAAAAGGGAACCCCCTCCGAAAATAGAAACCCCAGTCAAAGAAGCAATCAAACCCAAAACTCAATTTTCGTTAAAGAAAACCTTTCATTCGCAAATGCGCTTAAAGGTGAACACCAGATGTCACCACGATCAGACGCTCCCTCCTCGGCAAGCTCTGAGCCCGAAACATCCCAAACCCAATGCCCCCACCTTCCCCATTTTTGGGGCAGCTTCTCTTGTCGGCTTCCGGCCCTCTTCGCCATCCATTCTGAGCAGCAGCGCACGCTCGCCATCAATCTTATTTTCGTTCTGGTAAACCAAGAATTCCGATTTTTTCTATTGAGGAACTGGTTAATCCGAAACCGGTGGAATACCTAAAGATATAACTCTTTAAGAGCCCCGTTGATACACCACCACGGCATCTCGGGCGTAGTGTTAATCCTATGGAGTTTCTTTCTGGTATATTTACATCTAGGATATTGCTTTCAATTGCATGGAATAAAATGCATAAACACATATGAAGTAAATAAAGTGAAAGACTGATTGTCCCATTCGTTGTGACACATGCCAAATATGTATTCATTCCCTCACCTGTAATTGCGTTGATTATGCAGTTAGGTTTACAATATGTAAACACATCCATTATGTATGCCAAAAATTCCCTTTTATGGTGGCAAATGTCAGTGATGAAACTGTACTCTTAGTAGATGAGGATTCAAATCGTTTGAGGAGAAAAAAGGAAGCAATCTTAAAAGAAATGGAGAAGTCTGTTGTACATGAGGAACCTACAGAGTTAGTTTATGAACAAGTAGAAAGAGATGTGCAAATGTTAAACAATGTAATAAAAATGGCAAATGCAGAACAAATTAAACGAATTGGTCAAGATGTGAAAAACATACTTCAGTATATGGGTGTTTCACCATCTTGCTCATCTCTACCAAGTATTCAACATTTTCCAGCAAATAAGAATATTGTTCAACAGCGGCAACAGCAAAAATCCAGACATTTCAAAAAGCAAAAGCTAGCCAATGATACGTAAGTAGACTTTATAAGCATTTACTCTCGCATCATTTCATGCCATTGCAATTCTTGAGATGCATCGCTAATTGAAATATATAACTAATTTTTTGCAGAATAGTGAAATTTATAAGAAACTGTTGATTATGCCGCATATATTCATAGTTAAAAAGTGAATTGCTAGCTACTTTCTATACTTAAAAAGGAAATTTTCCTAAAATTGTACTGTGGTTATGTTTATCTGCCAAGTTAAGACCATTTTTGATATGAACAGCTGCGTTCCTTTCATTTACAGGTAGTTGTGTTTTTGTCTCTTACAGAATACTTATAAAAAGTATCTTAATCTATTAATAGTGCTACTTCACAAAGCATTTTCATTATATTAAACCATGATTTATATTTGAGAATTATTTTTAAAGAGAGATGCACCAAGTCATTGTTTAATTCTTTTACTTGTGCAATTTTTACTTAAGATTGTCTTTATCAGATGTACAAAAGCCTGATATAAATACAGAGCACATTTTTAGCCAAGAAAATATCGCAACTTGCAACATTATAATTCATATACCTGTTTACAATAAAGCATTTTATAAAATTTCAAAATTTTCCATAAATACTTATTTCCTGCTTTTAACATGCAAGAAGATAGCTCATTTAGCATTATGGTCTTGGAGAGAGGGAATGTGAAGCACATTTAATACCAGAAAAATGGATTGATAAAATATGCTGCTTTCTATAGGATAGTAAAGCCATAATATTTTTCAGTTCTTTTATATTTGAGAAAACATTCCTAATTAGGATCTTATTTAATGTAAAGCAAATATAGCATTAAAGTAATGCATAACTAGCATCATAGTTTGTATTAAATATTTTTGATTTAGTTTTGGAATAAACTAATGTAAACTGCATTAGAAGCAGGATTTAAATTGAAAAATTATTTTTTCTAATTATTTTTCTGACAAATGACCCTTATTTTAAATGAAGTAAATGGTACAAATCTTATGTTTCTCTTTATTTCAGTTGTATTTTTATCACTCTTTTAGGTGGTTAACTATTTTGGATAATTAGGCTTAAAAGAAAGTTAGCCATGCTTTGCATATGAAATAGACATAAAAGGTATGTTTTGTGCTCTGCTTATATTATGTAATAAATTAAAACCTGAAATTTCCTTTCTTACTCATTACATTTTTATAAAATGTAACTGTTCAGTTGGATATTTTACATTAATAACATTTCACTTTCTAATCATCTTGGCTCTGTTTATTTTTAAACCTTTGAATTATGAGTTAAAAATCTGGTGGATAGAAACTTACTTTCAGGGAACACACTGAAATTGTAGGTATGTCCTGCTGTCTTTTAAGAGATAAGAGCAACACAGCTCAAAAATTTTATTAACCCAATTTCTGAAGTTTTGTTTTAATGCTGCTACTAACATGTCCTAAAATTGAAATTACCAATGTAAACAAGTTTCACTAAGCTTGCAGTAAACAAAAAACTACTGATGCCAGTTCACTTATTCAGTGAATTTACTGCTTCTTATATATTATGAAATGCTGTCTCCTGACAACATATTTTAAAATTCAGCTGCAAGTGATAATTCTTTGACATTGCTTATAAATGTGTGCATTTTATTTCAAAAGACTTGAGAAGTTGGTTGAATGCTATTTTTTTGTCAAATGCTTCTTCTTGATGTAATGGAAAATAATAGTTCAGTGTTATATAGGGAATTTAATTTTAAATCTATATAGTATAATTATCCTTACATATATATATATATTATCTTTGTGGGTGAAGGTGTAATGCAAAATGACTATTTTTTGTTACAGCTGTATTGTTGAACCTGATGTATTGTGCAACTACATCTTATAATTGTGAAGCTATTACAGGAATTAACTATCTTATTGCATCTGTTTTCTACCAGCTGTATCCTCCACCAGTATCTTATTTCAGGAATTTGAAATTTTAAGAAAGATGAGTAATTTTTTTTGTCACATCATTTATGTTAATGCATTTTTGTATATTCATAGATACATGATGATAATCAGGAATATATTTCTTTTGAAGGTCCTCAACCGGGCCAGTTAATTTATTGTTCAAAGATGTCTTGCGAATTATTTTTTTTTTTTTTGAGCCACAAACGCTTGACCATTTGGAAGACAACATTCGCCGTGTTATTGCCGATATACAGCCACAAATGTTGGAAAAAGTCATCAAAAATTGGACTACATCCGAGCCAGCCGTGGCAGTCCTAAACCAGAAATCATATTTAAAACGTAATGCCACAAGATTATCTTTCGAATAAAAAAAATTCATGTCAATCGAATAATACATCGTTGTTTTATTGCAATTTAAAGTTCTATACCTCTAAAAAAAAACACCCTTTATATATAAACAGAAAATCTCCTAAATCTTTGAAATTCCTACTATATAAATTTAGGAATAAAGATAAGCCATGCTTTTAAATAAGTAATAAATGTCTTTAAAAATATTGTTGCACAAGATATTTATTTAAATTGAAAATTCATCACATGTAAACTAAACAATTGAAATAAATAAAATAATGAGTATCATATTAATCTTGATATACGTCTAATGGTAATATTGAAATGTATTTTCACAAATGGCCAGTGTACATAGAATATTAGTTAATATGAAAACTTTTGATTACTAGAATTTCCTTTTAGTGAAAAGTGTATTTTTCCTTAACAAGTGTTTGTATATTATGGTAACATTGTTATCAACTTTAAGTTCATAATTTAATTCTCGTTTTTTTAGGTAACTTGAAATTTTTCATTTCAATAAATATACAGTAATAATCTTTCATTATTTTACAAGTATTTCTTCTTTTATGCCTTGAATAAGTTTTTGTTCCAAAGAGATTCCAACATATTAAAAGTAAAGGTAATATTTGTTTTATAATGTACTAATGATTCCCGAACCATTGGAAAAAATATATGCAAATTGAGAAAATTCATCTTTTGATTTTTAACTTTTTAAAAATATCATTAGAAAAGGAGTAATCATTTCCAGAAATTCATTTTAATTATTCTTTGTTTTAAATGTATTTTATACTTATTGATTGACTTATAAATTTTAAAAATAATAGTACATATAAAAGTATGATTTATCGATACTGTACTGATCTGAAATACAATTCAAACTTGTAGAAAACTCTTAAATCCTGAGTTAGTTAACATGAAAGTGTTTGATTAATTATTAAGATTTATCCTTCGATGAAAATAAATTGTATTTTTACAACACAATGAATTGCATATAAAGTAGAAAAATTTTTATTGAAATTTTTGATTCATACAATATATGTTGAAACATTGTTCAAAGATTTCCATACAATCTAAGCAAATATAATAATGTATAATGCTAAAAACCCGGATATCCTAATAATAATTTTGAAATCTGTTTTCAAGAACAGCAAAAATGAATTATATGAATATTGGAAAATAACAATTAAACCATTCTATTTTTTCTATTATCAAAAATTTTTCCATAATAGAATGATTTTAAGGCCATTAACTTTACTGCGAAAGAATTTTTACCAAACACAAACAATTAAAAAAAAATTCCTAAATATTTGTAATTTTTTTTTCGTTTGATATCCAAGAAAGAAACAAAAAAAATCACATATATATTAATGTAATTATTATAATAAATCTTATATGATAACGTAAATAATAAACAATAAAAAAAAATCCAATATTGCGCATGCAAGCTAGTACTATTTACATTTCACTTGTTAAACATTCCAAGAGTCGCCAAAAAAGGCGATTATATCAACCTTTCTCTAAATGAGCTAAAAATTTAACAAGGTATTTTAGAAAAGATACTGAAATATATAATATAAAGATCTGAAATCTACAGATCATCTTCTATCCATATAGTTAAAATAAAGTTTCAAAATCTTGCATTAGAACTTTGAAAAACTGAGTTGAATTTCGATGCTTTCCGATAGATTAACAATACACAGGAAGTTCTGGTGGGTTACACTCAATTTTGTTGTTTAAAAAGTAGAACTTGTCCATTAGTCGCAGGTGCTGACTTCAGGCCATTTGTAACATTCTGCCTAAGGTGCGCTTCATCAAGTTCATAATTATAAAGATTTTGGTTGAATTTTTCAAAATCAGCCTTGTTTTTTTATCCATAATTGAATATTTCATTCATCAGCGTTGAACAGTCTTGCAGTTTCCTCCTTCGGTAGCCTTTTCTGTTACGTTTAGTTCAAAATCAGTACTATTTTTTTCAAAACTTTTGTCAACTTTTTGGATGGAGAATGTTTTTATCACATTATCTGCGGCGGCATATAATACGCACAACGAAATTTTAAACACATAATCCACGGATTAAATATACAGGAAAATATGGTACATTTAATGTTGTGTAAGGAAATATACCTATTGGGGAACCTGCCTTTCCTATTTGGATAAAAGGGATAATGCATCTCTACACCATACCTCTTGGGTAATGTGGAAATTGGTGCGAATAAACTAAAGTCATGCAACGTCATATGCTACATTTTATTACATTATATTTTAGAACATTTCTGCATAGTCATTATTATATGTTAAAATAGTGTACAACTAAAAAAAGTTGTATATCCAAACATTCATTCATTATACATACATAAAAGAAGAAAAATAAAAGTATACAATCCTCTACTCAAAATAGTGGTAGTTCGTTGTTCATCTTAAGTGTATTTTGTTTACTTCCTTGTGTCTCCCTCCCTAAGAATGTTGCTCAGATCACAATTTGCAAACTCATGTATGCATAAGTATTAATATTATGAACACCACCTCAGTCAACTTATTTAAATACCTATAGATCATATTTGGAGAGAGCTTGAAGTTAGATTAAGAAGACATGTGAGCAGAATAAGGTTTCACAATAGAATTTTTATTAGTAAAACATTACTTTTGAATATTTATAACTGTTACAAATCAGGTAGATAGAAACTTACTTTCAGGGAACACATTTAAAGTGCACATACATGACTTTTGATAGTTATCAGCAAAAACAATAGCCCATAAATACATCAGTTTATGATTTTTTATTGTACTGAGGACAATTTTCTAAGAGTAAAATATATTAAGATTTATGTTATGATTTTCACTCAAATGTACAAAATTTGAAATTACCTGTGTAAATAAGTTGATCATGATGCCAGTTTCCTTATAGAAATGCAAAATGTGTCAGTTTTTTCTTTTGTATTGTAATTTGCTGATTCCTCGGCATAAAAAATAATAATAATAAAAAAAAAATATTAGACTGTTATTGGAATTTGTTTTTCAGCTGGTGTACTTATGTACTGAGTTTTAAGCGTTGATCTAGAAAATTGGGTAACTCAGAGGGTTATATTTCAGAAATTATTTAAACTTGGTACCTTCTAATTAAAAAAAAGAGAATTGTATTCTTGTATTCTTTTTTCTATTTAAATTTATTTAAAAATCGAGGTACTGATATAAAAATTTTGTTACTGAACTAAAATTTTATAAAATTTAAATTTGCATCGTTACTGTTTTCAGTTATATTATAAGTGAGAACATTTCTGCATTGCATTAAAATGGTGTAAAATATGGTAAATGGGATTCCAGACAAAAAAAAAACTATTCAGAAACAGATTATTATACCAAATTGTATTTTTTTTTGTATTGCTATGTTTTAACAAATAACATTTATGGCAAAAAAAAAAAGATGTATTGAAACATTCATTATAAACAAGAAAACATAAAAATCATGCATGCTTTACCATCCAACATACTAGTGGTAGTACTTTTTTCATCATACACATGTATTTTGTTTACAACTAAATATTTAACATATGTCAGTGTTAAAAAAAACTATGGGGGAAAGCCTACTGATATGTTTACATCAACTAAAAAAACATTCAAAAAGGAAATATTACTACCTGATAAAAACATTTTAGTATTTTATTTTTATAGTTTTTCATTCCTCTGTGTGTGTGTGTGTTGAATAAATAATTTAAACTAACATATTTTCATTATTTTAAAAATAATTTCCTTCTTGGGTTTTGAAATAATAAAATTGATTAAAAATCTTCATTTAGCAATTAATTGTGACAAACAGCTTGCTTAAGAAGTGGCAGTAAGAGATAAAATATTGTTTATTGATAAAGACTTATTAAATAGTTAAAAAATTATAAAATAAGAGCAGGTTTACCTGTTCTTTGCACTGGTGAATTTAAAAGGTAAACAATATAGATTAAAGGACAAAGAAGTTTTTAATGAGTTATTTTTACGTGAATTGCAAATTAAACAAAAAAAAAAAGCTTTTGTATATCTCATCTGAGCAAAAACACACATTTTGTTAAATTTTAAGTCTAGATCTAATAGCTGACAAAAAGGATTTTCATTTTTTATCTATAACTCCCTGTAACTCTCTTGTGGGTCAGTTTTTGAAAACACCTTCCTAAGCTCATCTCTGCTCAGCAAAAGTAACATTGTTACAACTTTAGTGTAATGAATGCTTAAAATACTGTAAATAATTTATATCCAGGAGTGTAATATGTTAATATTACTTTATGTTTTATTTATTTTATGTTAAAATTGTTATCTGCCTCATGCTCCACCTGTTCAAGCCTTCGCAGTTCTGATTGTGGAAACGTTTCCTTAGGTCTAGCTACTTTCATAGCTTGAGCTTTATTAGAGCTTTGGGAAAGATTAGACTAACGTTTTCGCAGCACAATCCTTAGTAGGTACTTTTTCTACACATACAAAAAATATAAGAGGCGTTGAATAGGCGTTTACTTTTGGGCGTCTGGACTGTAAAACAGTCCTCAATCCCATATCGTGAGAGTCTATGATGTTGGGCATGGCAAAAGTGGAGTTTAACATTAATCGCCTCCCCTGCCAATAAAGTGTAGATTCTATCTTAAATTAAATTAAATTAAATTAATTTATTCATCTAATTATTTATTCAATAACTCTTCTTTTCTTAAATTTTTCTCTCTTATTATGGTGTGCAATAAAAATTGCACGAGGAAATAGAATTACGGGGATTATAGGAGTCAAGAAGAATTCTTCTTGGTCTCTTTGTATTTTCATTAGGGGTATATTGAGATAAATTTTGCATATTTATATTATTGGTAGCTTCTAAATCGTTAAAAAGTTAATAGCTATATTCTGAATGTGAGATTTGAAACTTTTAATCTTAAGAGCATTACGTATGTCGTCATTACGCATGTATCTTATGGCTTTGACGATCATACGTATTAAAGAATTTTGCAGGGTATCAAGTATATTAATATTTGTTTTAGCGGCATAACCCCAAACTGGACATGCATAAGCTAAGATGGGACGCATAACGGCTGTATAGAGAAGCACTTTGTTTTCTATACTTAAATGAGAGTTCCGGCCAATTAGGGGGTAAAGTTTAAACATTATTTTCCGGAATTTGTCGCGAACGTAATAAATGTGTTGTTTCCAAGTTAGGTGTGTATCAAAGATAATTCCAAGGTATTTGGCTTCCTGAGACCAGGGGATTTGAGTGTTGTACATGATAATAGGTGGTGGGAGAGACTGTTTTTTCGTGAAAATAATGGCAGTAGATTTTTCGACATTAATGCTAATTTTCCATTTGTCGTAAAATTTTTGCAAGAGTAGAAGGTGTTTGTTTAATGCGAAGGAAATTGTTTTAAGATTTTTATACGTGGCGTGAATGGCAGTATCATCAGCGTAAAGATTAATTTTAGTGAGTGAATAGTTGGGGATATCGTTGATGTAGAGGTTAAATAGCAAGGGACCGAGCAAGGAACCTTGGGGACACCCTGCAGAAACAGAGTGTTCATTAGAAAGGGTCTCGTTAATTCTGATTCGGAAGGAGCGATTAGTGAGGTATGAGTGAATAAGATGAATCAGAGGATGTGGAATTTTAAAGGTAATTAGCTTAAAGTAAGACCATTAATCCAAACACGGTCGAAGGCTTTCTGGATATCCAGAAAAACTGCTCCCGTGCTTTTCTTTTCTGGAAACCTTCAGAGATATTTTCGGTTAGTCTTAAAAGTGGGTGAAGGGTAGAGAGTTTGTTAGTGAAACCATACTGATTGGGATTGAGGATGTTATTTTCATTGATAAAATTTTTTAGTCTGTGAAGAATAATAGATTCGGTTAGTTTACCGATAGTAGAAAGGAGAGATATTGATCTGTAACTAGATGCGAGATGAGGGTCCTTGCCAGGTTTGTTAATGGGGAAAATAATGGCTTCTTTCCAGTTATCTGGAAAGTGATTGAATTTGAGGATTTTGTTAATAAGGATTGTTAAAATTAGGATTAGTTTAATTGGAAAGTTTTTAACATGCGGTTAGTTATAGAATCTTTACCAGGGGCTTTTTTGGCATTGATATGTTTAATGTAGTGGATAATTTCATCCGGGAGAGCAGGTTCGATGAAAGAATTAGGGGGTAGAAAGAAAATTATTTACGGTAGTATTTATTAAATCATCATTTTGCTTATAATTATCATCTTCGCGATCGTTTTCAACAAAATTATTTTTTATGTTAGTTGCAAGAAGGTTAGCTTTTGCTGATCAGTGACTGCCGTACCAGTCGCACAGTTAAGAGGTGGAATTTTTGGTCTTTTATTTTTGAAAAATTTTTGCGTGCGCCAAAGGCTATTGTCTGCGGTGTTAAGAGCTTCGAGTCTTTTTTGCCAAATGATATCATTATATTTTTAAGTTCTTTTTTAAGATCAGATTGAGCTCTGTTATAATGTGATTTGAAAATGGGATTGAGGGTTTGATGATAACGTTTTCTGAAGTAATTTTTGATTTTAATCAGCTGGTTAATGTTACGCGGAGTGAAGTTTCTTCGGTCTGTTTCTATTGGACGGGAGGCGTGGCTATGAGTATCAATGACCGCCTCGGTGAACTCTGTGATTTTTTGTTCTAGATCGTTAGTGTTGTTAATATTATTAGGATGGAAATCAAAGAGAGAAATATTTTTATTTAGATTTATTTTGAAAGTTTTCCAATCTGTGGAGACCGCTCTGGGATTTGGGGGTGCTTCTGCGAGTTTGAAGTTAAAATTTAAGAAAACCGGATTATGGTCAGAGGATAAATCGTCGATGGAGTTAATTGTAAAGGGGTAGTAGAAGTTTTTGATTAGTGCGATGTCAATGGTGTTAGCGGAGTTGTGACCAAATCTAGTAGGGGTTGAGGGAAAAGCGATATTTAAGTTGAGCATATTAGCGAAATTAAAAAGGTGTCTTCCTCTGGTAGTATTATTTTTACAATTCCAAGCGTTGTGAGTTGCGTTGAAATCTCCGAAGAGAATACAATTACTAGCTGTTTGAATAAAGTGCTCAATGTCAATGGTAAATAAATTTTCATCGGAAGAGGGAGGAATGTAAACACAAGTAATTGAAATAGGATCATGCTTGGGGGGAGTTAGTATAATATTAGTTGCTTCAAGAGCTCGAAGAGGAGGGGTGGGGAGGCAGTAGTGTTTGAGAGAGTTTTTAACTAGGATCAGAGTTCCACCTGCGGTCCGCGGTCCATCGGAGATTCTGTCATTTCTGTAACAGGTGTAATTCGCTATATTAAAGTTGTGTGAAGGTCTCAGGTGTGTCTCTTGTATGAGAAAAATATCTGGGGAGTGCTTCTCTATAAAAATACGTAGTTCAGCAATTTTTCTTAGTAAGCCGTTTGCGTTCCATGAACACAAACTGAGACCAATCGGGAATGAACTATACATTATTAATATTGTTACACGATGCCTCTATTTGGGCGTACATTTGATTGGGATTTAATTGTTGGTTTGTATTTAAATTATTGCCGTTACAAAGAAATTGGGAAAGCTGCATTAGACAGTGCGTTGTCATTTGCAGCGTTGTTTGATATTAATATTATTGCTATTATTCATGTTATTAAAGTTAAAATTGTTATTTCTACGATTAAAATTGGGGAAGTGATTATTATTATATCTGTTATTGGGGGGAATTGGTTTGTTGGTCTCAGTTTGGATGACAGTGGATGACAGTCTATTTTTTTTTGGGTACCTGGACTGATAAACAGTCCTCAATCCCATATCATGATGTCTGTGATGCAGGACTTGACTTCGTTGGTTTTTCAGTCTGCGGAGTGACATGTCGGCGATTTGGCTGTGGTGATGGAATCCGGGAGGAGGGGCTTAGAGATGACTACTTGGAGTTAAAGTTTTATACGGTGCTGAGAGCTTAGGACTGCTCTCTCAGTGAATTGGAGGTAGAAGTGAATTTAGCCTCAGGCTGGCTGCCCATGGGGGTAAAAGTTAAAAATATATACTTGTCCAGTTGGGTGTGGAGATTAAATAAATATTGAAAGAAAAATAATAAAAAATTTTAAAAATTTACTAGGGTGCAATAATTAAAAAATTATTGCAGGGATAAAAAGCTAAGGCGGATTGTAAGAATCCAAAAGGATTCTTCTTGGCCTTTTAGTATTATCGTTACAGTTGTAATCGTTTAGATTTAACATATTTACATTATTAGTATTTGGCAAATTATCGAAAAATTTATAGCTAATTTTTGAATATGTGCTTTAAAACTAGTGATTTTAAGAGCTTTATTTATGCGATCATTTTTCATGTAGCGGCAGGCATTTACAATCATTCTAATATATGAATTCTGCAGAGTATTTAAAATATTAATATTGGTTTTAGCAGCATAACCCCATACTGGACAGGCATAAGCGAGTATTGGACGCATAACGGCTGTATAAAGAAGCACTTTGTTATCTCTACTTAAATGTGAGTTCCGGGAAATTAGGGGAAAAATTTAAACATTGTTTTTCGGAACTTATCGCGAACGTGTAATATGTGTTGTTTCCAAGTTAAGTGCGAGTCAAAAATAACGCCAAGATATTTGGTATACTGAGACCAGGGAATTTGTTTATTGAACATTATGAGAGGGGGAGGAATGGTGCGCTTTTGGTAAAGATGACGGCACAAGATTTTCTACATTGATACTAATTTTCCATCTGTCGTAATAATTTTCTAGCAGCTTGAGGTGTTTGTTAATGGCAAAGGTAACAGTCTTTAAGTTTTTGTACGTGGCATTAATGGCCGTATCATCCGCATAGAGACTAATATTTGTTAGTGAGTAGCTGGGAATGTCATTTATATAGAGATTGAACAACAGGGGCCCGAGCAATGAGCCCTGAGGACACCCTGCAGAGATGGAATGAGAGTTAGATAATGATTCATTTACTCTGATCCGAAAGGATCTGTTAGTGAATACGAGTGGATGAGGTGAATGAGGGGAGAAGGAATATCGTAAGTAATTAGTTTGAAAGTGAGTCCTAAAATCCAAACACGGTCGAAGGCTTTCTGGATATCCAGAAAGACCACTCCCGTGCTCTTCTTTTTTGGAAACCTTCCGAAATACTTTCTGTTAGTCTGAGAAGAGGATGAAGGGTAGATAGTTTATTTGTAAATCCATATTGATTAGGGTTAATTAGGCTATTATCATTAATGAATTTTTAAGTCTATTAAGAATAATGTACTCAGTTAATTTACTTAAAGTTGAAAGGAGAGAAATAGGTCTATATGAATTAGGAAGATTTTTATTTGTACCAGGTTTAATAATAGGGAAAATGATAGCTTCTTTCCAGTTACTAGGAAAGTGATGAAATTTAAGAATTTTATTGACAAGAATAGATAGTATGAGGATTAATTTGATAGGAAAATTTTTTAGCATTTTATTTGTGATAGTATCTTTACCGGGGGCCTTTTTAGAGCTAGTATTTTTAATGAAGTTAATAATTTCATCAGGCATGACAGGTTCAATTTGAGTAGAAGGGGGAAGAGAGAAAGGTATTCACAGCAGAGGTGACAACCTCGTCATCCTGATCGTAGTTGTCCTGCATGCGGTTATTTTCAATGAAGTTATTTTTAATCGTATTAGCAAGGAGGTTAGCCTTCTGCGGATCAGTGACGGCCATACCAGTAGCACAGTTCAACGTAGGAATTTGAGATCTTTTATTTTTTAAGAACCGCTGTGCCTCCCAGAGGCTATTGTCAGTTGTATTTAGAGCTTCTAGTCTAGCATTCCAAGTATCATTACTATATATTTTAAGTTCTTTTTTGAGGTTGGCTTGAGCTCTATTGCATAAAGTTTTATAAAAGGATTTAAAGTCTGCTGATATCGTTTACGTAGGTTGTTTTTATGCTTAATAAGTTGATTAATGTGATTTGGAGTGTAGTTTCGGTGAGCGTTCACTATTGGCTGGGAGGCGTGGCTATGGGTAGCGACGACCGCTTCAGTGAACTCTGTAATTTTGGTTTCAAGATCGTTGGTATTATTAATATTATTCGGATAGTAGTTAAAAAGAGAGAAGTTATTATTTAAATTAATTCTAAAATCCTTCCAGTTGGTGGTAATTGCTCTAGGATTTGAGGATTCCACTTTAAGTTTAAAATCGAAATTTAGGAAAACAGGGTTGTGGTCAGAATATAGATCATTAATAGATTTAATAGTATAAGGGTAGTAAAAGTTTTTGATTAAAGCAAAGTCTATTGTATTAGCTGAGTTATGGCCAAATCTTGTGGGAGAGTCAGGAAAAGCTATGTGCAGATTTAAGATATTGGCAAAATTAAAAGATGCTTGCCTCTGTTTGAGTTTACATTGCAATTCAAGCGCTATGAGTAGCATTGAAATCGCCGAAGACGACACAATGACTACTCGTTTGGAGAAAATATTCTAAATCTATTGTAAATAAGTTATCGTCAGAGGAAGGGGGAATGTAAACAGAGACAATAGAAACGGGGTCATGGTCGAGGGGAGTTAGAATAATGTTAGTCGCTTCAATAGCTTGCATAGGTGGGGTGGGGAGACAGTAATGTTTAAGAGATTTTTGATAAGAATAAGAGTTCCGCCGGCGGCCGTTTGCGTTAGTGATCCTATCATTTCTGTAGCAAGTGTAATTTGCTATTGTAAAAGTGTGCGAAGGTCTCAGATGAGTTTCCTGTATGAGAAAAATATCGGGAGAGTGCTTCTCTATAAAAATTCGTAGCTCTACTCTACGTCTAAGCAGTCCGTTTGCGTTCCAAGAACACAAATTGAGGCCAATGGGGGACTTAACCATTATTATTGTTACAAGAGGCCTCTAATAAGGCGTACATTTGATTTGGGTTATTGTTTGCTCTTTGCACTTGGTTAAAGTTATTCATGAAATTAGGATTTGAAGTAGCTATGGCTTGGGTAAATTGAGAAAGTTGGCACAAACATTGCATAGTCATTTGTAGGGTCGCTTGCAAGTTAAAATTATTATTATTAAAAATATTTCCGTTAAAGTTATATCCGTTAAAGTTATTATTAGACTTGTTATTAAAATTTGGAATGGATCTGTTATTTGCAGAGGGATTTCTATTGGCCTCAATTTGAGCAGAATTCACAGGTCCTTTTGGTGCCATCGGTTGTTTATTTTGGGAGTTAAAGTTGGTTGAAATTTTATTTGGATTTGCGGCTTGAGCATAGGATACATTGGGTCTTATAATACTATTGTATACATTAGTATACGAATTACGATTATTCAGGGCAGTGCCCTTAGGGGGCTTTGGGAAACAGGGGCATCCTCTCCAGTTAGCCATGTGGCCGTACATTTCGCAGTTGATACAGTAGGCAGTTTCTAGCCTTTCGGTTATTGGGCATTCACGCGTAATATGTCCCTCACCACATTTTAAGCAGCGGGGGTTTAGATGACAGTTCTCTGAATTATGATGGAAGTGGTTACACGTGTAGCATTGCGTGACACCTTTTCCGTTGTAACCTTCCACACGAATGCTTAAGTAACTTAGGGTTTTTAAGTGGAAGATTTTTAAATTCTCAATACTTCTTGGGAGAGTCACCAGAAATACCGGGATAGGTTGTTTACTACGGCGGCCTATTAGCTGATTTACTTTTTCAGGGGTAAAGCCTAGTTCTTCTAAGTCGGCTTGAATTTCTTCGACCTTGAAGTTGCGGGGCAGTCCTTTCAGTACAACCTTGATGGGGCGCTCGTTTTTGGGTTTAATTTCATAAAATTGGAATTTAGTTTTTTTTTAGCAAAAGTTAACAGTTCATGAAATTGTTCTAAGTTATCGGTATAAAGTTTAATAAATTCTCCGGTTGTACGGGATCTTATCTTAGGGAACTTTTCATTAATAATTTTCATTTGACTTCTGACAGTTTCAGTGATTCTAAGCATGACTGGAGGGGGAAGCGTACTAACGGGGTTTTGATTGCCGGAAGGGGTAGGGCCAGTGGCCGATGGGGGTTTGGGAGTAACAACGGGAATAGCGTTTTGAGAACCTGTGATTTCTTCTATATTGCTATCACTAGGTAAGGAAAATCTATTTGGGGAAATCGAAATGCTATCATTTGGAATATTTAAAATTTGCTTTTTAGTTGTCTTCCTTAGAGGAGGATATTCAAAGTCCGATTCTTCTTTTCGTTTATTGGAAATCCTGTTACTATTAAGGTTTAATACTCTTTTATTAGGAGTTACATCTGGGGAGTTTTTAGGCGTAATAATTTTCAATCCTGAATCATGATGAGGGCAGCCAGGGGAAACACAAGGAGGAAATGAGGCTAAATCACTTACCGCCAAGTTAATTGTTTCTTCAACTTCTTGAAGCTCCGAAACGGCACGTCTGTAGAAAGGCTCATCCGGGTGGTGATCGGGCATGGCTTGAAGTTCAGCGATGCAGGCCAGCTTGAACTTTTTGAAAGTCTCCATCTTTTGCAGCTGGGCTTTGGTTTGTAAAATCTGCTCACATGCCGAAAGAGGTGGAGGAGTTGGTGTTCGTCTGGGCGAGTCGATTAAGTCCAAATCCGTGGGTTCGTTTCGATTATCCATTTCCATTTGTTATCAGGTCAAAAAATAGGGGAGAATTACAGTGTCTGCTCAAGCAGGTTAGCCCTGACAAGGGCTGTAGATAATAGATGCACTATCAATATGGGGAGGGGAAAATAACAAGATACTGCCGAATCAATATGCCACGTGGCGGTCGGTCGTAGTAGCAGAGGGAGAGCGTTTGCAGTTCAACCTCACTGGTCAGCGTCCGAGCTAGCGAAAATTTCACCCATCCCTATTTTTTTGGTCTCAGTTTGTGCCGAAGCTATTACTTTTATACTTAAAAATGCAAGGTTCACTACTTTGGCGAAATAGCGCGGCCTGGTGTAGACAAAAAAAGGTCGAGTTTTGCTTCACACATAAAAGATAGATGTATGCTGTCGCCAAATTTTGACAAATTGCAAATTTGGCGCGTTTTTGCGTAATGGAGTAGCAACCCTACCACAACATTAAACCTTCCCCTTGCCTGATAAAAATATTTCAGGTGGGTTACCAGATTGGCCGCGGTGGCTTATTTATCAATTTTGCAAGTAAAACCGTGGCAGGATATTCCTACATGACACAATTATAGTTAAATTTTAGACACTTCCCTCAATATCTTTAATAAATTATAGCCTATGTGTTATTCTGACGCATATAAGCTATATTATTGTAAAGTTTCATTAAAACCCATTCAGTTGTTTTTGTGTAAAGAGTAACAAACATCCGTCCATGTAACATCCAAACTTTCCATTTATAATATTAATAAGGATAGTTTTAGTTATTTATTGCAGGCCGTGGGTAGCCTAACAGTGGTTAAGCATCGGACTCCAGACCGGAAGGCCTGGGTTCGATGCTCGATGTCACCAAATACCCTCCGAGTGCAACGTGCTCGTTAAATCAGTGGGTCCGTAGTCTTGTGGGCTTATTCACTAGCGCAAACTGGAGAAATTTCCCTCCCTTCAATTTGCAATAAATTGTGGAGGTGGAGATAGAGGTCGTGTCGCCATCTATCGTCCCTTCGGGGAAAGTTTCATTAAAACGCACTGTCACCTGTATGGTGCTCAAGGCCTACGACAGGCGTACCTCTTGCCCATGCCACGATGAATTTCGTGGGCCTCGTTCTATAATACAGGTGGCATTAGCCACAACAACAACAACAGTTATTTATTGGATATATCCCAGTAATGGATTTGCGACTGTTCTGAGTTGTTGACAACACAGACATTAGAAATACCCAAAATGATACAGTCAACACAAGCACTGTAACAGAACAGAACTTCACATGTTCTTCACTGTGTTTGGCTTCATAGTCCCTATAATCACTAAGTACCAATACATATCTACAAGCATAAACCTGCAGTAAGCTTTTATAACAAGAAAAGGGAGGAGTTTTTCTTTAAGTATTTAACTACTGTCTTTCAGCCGTATATATAATGAACTCCTATTTTACAAACTTTTTCCTAGATCTAGTTTATAAAGTATATTATTGAAAGATGAATGTAATAAATTTCCTACATCAAGGGTGGCGAACCTTATAGCTATGGATCGCCAAACAAATTCACCAATGATTCAACATGCCACACTATAGGGAATATTTGAAACAATTCAATTCCGGTGGCAATACATATAGATTTAAAGACATTAATAACATAAAAATAAGCTATATAAAATGTATATATCTATTCCTTCAGCGTAGATAAAAAAAAAAAATTCAAATTGTACACATAAATACGCATCTTGTAAAAACATTGATTAAAATAAAAAATAACAAAATATAAGTATTTCAGCAATATAATTAGTATACCTTCAATAAAAATTTTAATTTAAATATGAAACTTGTGCCTGCAAAGCTCTACTTAATATCGCAATATAAGTGGAATAATTCGTAACTTTCAATCTGACTCGCACATCATTCTGAATGTTCAAATATTAAACAATTTCTTTATGGACTCAAAATATATTTCATAAGAGAAATAAATGTCTTCATATATAAATATATATATGGAACCAAAAGTGGAAAGCAGAGTGTATGCAATTTTCTTCGAACACTTAAACCACTCTGAAAATGACATGCAGCAGTCAAAAATAGATGTCAATTTATTGATAGAGTTACCTTGCAGAGATTTTTTTCATGATTCAATAAAAACTGCTTTGCATAATTCTGAATCTTTATGCAAAGCAGTATTTACTGAATCATGAAAAATCTCTTGTAAGGTTACTCTATCAATAAATTGACATCTATTTTTGACTGCTGCATACCATATTTTGCACATGATGTGAATATTTAATTAGTCACATTTAAACAGATGATGTTAGTGTGTTTTTTTTTTTTTTTTTTTACTTAAACCATTTACATACATAAAAATTTTAACAAACAACATTTTTCTGCTACACATTATTATCTATGCACATTTTTATTCTTTTATTACTTTTTAAATGTACAATAATATACTTTTATTCTTTAAAATTTACTGCTATTCAAATGTATGTACATATTCGATTTTATTCTTAATTAAATACATATTTCAAACAAATTGCAAAACAATTTCATATACAAATCTTTTATTCTGATCATCAGACCTAATGTGTGAACTTGATACATGATTAAGAGAATGCAGCTAAAATTCTTAAGAAACAATAAACATGCAATTGAGCAATTTATTATTTTACCATTATTGCATTAAAACAGTAGTTTAAATATAATGTTCGATTACTTCCCCCCTCCATTCATTTTAACACACATACAATTTTAAAATAATGGAGAAATTATTCCAAATAAATTTTCTTTCTGTGGAATTTTTCCCAACCATGGGATTATTTTTATGTGAAATAACTCATTATTTCAAATTACATAATTCCTGTAAAAAAAAAAACGAAGTTTTAATTTCTACAATATTGCGAATTCATTTTTTTTTAAAATTGTATTGCATGTACTGCTCTTTCTTCAAGGCGAGATTCCTACTTCTCAATACTTTAAAAAAAAAAAAAAAAAAAAAAACGTTGCAAGGAATGTTTTTCTAGAAAACCGCTTTTTAATGTTAGGGGAAAATCTGTTACTGAGAAATTCTTCCCTTAAACTGACATACTTTTCCCTCCAAAAAAGTGCCACCATTTACCTTACCCTTACCATCTCTAAAATAGAATAGTCCATTTTTTTCACTTTAGAGACTCTACTCATACAAGTGTCTACAGCTCGCACTCACTAAGACATCAAAAGTTGAACCCAGCTCACATGCTCCTGAAGCCATCTATTGCGTGAAGTTAGAACGTTTTTTTTACATTCCCCCCACCCACTTATAACCTTGGATATTTATAAATCAGGTCACAGAAATTTTTATTTTTTGACATAATAAAGTTTGCAGGTTATCCCTGAACACAAATTATCCTTTTAAATGAGATCACTGCTAGGTATATTTGGTAAATGGATATAGCTACTAACAATAACTCGCTTTAATCAAAATATGTAGAATTAGAGTGCAAATACCAAACTTTAAGTAAATTATCATATAAAATGAAATATTTGTGATTTCTTTTGCCGTATTTTTCATTAGAAATTATATATATTTATTCAAAAATGCACATATATAATTATCACTGTATAATATTTTTCTGATCTAAATTTAGAAAAATATTAAAGCAAATAGTTTCTTAAAACTACAGTTTATTCGAGGTGTTTTTCCAACATATAAAAATTCTGATATTGTTATCAGAAATGTGCACACCTATGTATGTCATATCATATTTGTCTTACAAAAGTTTATTATAAAATCTAATCAAACTTCATTGTTTTATTTTGATAAATATAGTTCTGAATAGATTTATATGAAAAAAAGTAATTATGTACTATAGAAAAAAGAAGAAATTGTCATATTCTTAAAAGAATCACTGAGAATCTTATCTTTTACAGAAATAAACTATTTGTTTTACATAATTATCACATTAGAAAGTTACAGTTTTGTTCTTTAGCCTTTCTATTTCTATCCATTTTGAAAAATAACGTATGATAATTAATTACTTGACACTTTTTTATATGTCATGATATCAATTCCTATTTTTTCAAAACATCTTTTGGGAATTACATGAACTAAAAGAGGTTCTTTAACATTAGCCTTTTGAAATTTCTCTGACACACCCACACTCATACCATTTTATCAATACTTTTAGACATTCCTGGCCAAAACATTATCTTTTTTACCCTATTTTTACTTTTCTCAATACCAAAATGACATTTATGAAGTATCATTTTTTAAAATAGAAGTTACAACAATTTTAGAGTCTCTCTTTAAATACTAATCCAAATTCAATAAACAGGTCATTTTTAAATTTAAAGTATTGTATTACATTAGCAGGAACTTTTTTGAATACAATCAGGTCAAGCTTTTATACAATAGTCATATACAATATTCAGTTGAGGATCTGACACAATAGCAATTTTAAATTGAGAAATTCTACGTTCACTCATAGGGAGCTCTTTAATTGCATGTACAAAATATAAAATATCTGGATCATCATTTATATATATATATGTACCTCATCTTTAAGATATGCTCTGGAAATTGCATCTGCTAAATACATTTCAGTTCCTTTTACATGAACCATTTCAAATTGATAGTTTAATAATTTTAACAGCTTTCTTTGCAACCTGGTAGAAAAGGTTCCTTTGCAACCTGGTATTATCAGTTTGTATGGTAAAGTCTTTTCCATATGATACTAAAAATTTTCGGCTTGTAGCCAGCGGATAGCGGTTTCTTACCATTAAAAAGTATAATTATATATTTCTGTTCATAAAAATTTTGCCAATATATATTAATCTAAATGGTTGAACTTATCACAGCTTTGAAGTTTTATACAACTTTCACAACACGCAAAGCAATACTTAAAAAAAAAATCAGTTAATTGCTAATTACATTAATTTAAAAACTTAAATTTTAATTACATTTCAATAATTAAAAAAGGCTTATTGATCATACGTGTTTCATGTTTTAACAAACCTTTAGACAATTTGTAATAATACACTCACAGGCACACATATATTATACACGCAGACGTGCTAGTGTTTCATGTTAAGTCTTGATTCCCCAAATTACATTTTTGTAATTAAAATAAACAGTAAATTAATAACTGTTTTATGACCCCTAAAGATGCAAGCTGATCAAATGACATTTCATGTACAATATCAGATTCCCTGCGTCATGACGTATGGCGTCCTTTTGCGAAGAGAGGTTTTCTCTTCGTTTTGCAGCCGGCAGGAGGAGGGACAGGATTTGATTTGATTTGATTTAATATTAACGTCGCACTGTTCAGCTACACGAGGGCTTTTGGCGACGGACCACGTAATTTTGAACCATGGTCAAGTGACGTGGACGACACCTGAGCTGGCACCCCCCTCTCCTAACTACCACACCACACCAACGGGAGGACGTTTCAGCTCTCGACAGATTTAACGTGCATCGCTGCCCTACACGGCGGGTCTTTAGTGGTACTGGGATCGAACTCGTGACCAGGCAAGCCACGATCCGATACCTATACCACTCGGCTACCGCGGCCACGAGGAGGGACAGGAAAAATACTAATGTTAAAAATAACCCAAATCACCAGGGATGCTGACATCGTTGGGGAAAGGGTAAATTTACTGTTGGATTATCATTTATAATTTTTTTTCGTGACAAAATCACTTATAATTTCCAATTTTTAGAGTAATAAAAATATATAGAATCAAACTTAATCTTAATAAATTTTTCTCTTTTCAGGAGAGAACATTAGTTAAGTCTTCTGCCGTAATTTATTTTACATTAACCTTGCTTTTATCTGTCTTTATAAAGGGTCATTAATTCTCTCGCGTGTTTCTGATTAAAACAGTAATAGTACAGATTAAGACGGTCTTAATTGTGTCAGTAATTTAATAAATAGTATATTTTTATAGAACCATGAGTTTTTCATCAAACCTAATTATGTTAAATGTGCAAACATTTGATCTTCAAAGTGAATTTCTGTTATACCAAAATCTTGATTCTAGTTATAGTTAAATTGGGATAAAAAATTGTCTATACCTTCATGTTCTATAATTGATTATATTTTACTTTTTGTGTACATGTGTGTTGCTCTTTTATTCTGGTTTCCAGCATTTCATATTTACACCTTGGAAGTTCAGAAACCTGTCTTACATTTTCAAGAATATAGGGAATATTTAAATGAAAGGAGTGAAAAATAATGCAAGGTAATGAATGCATTTCACATATATACGAATATTAAAAAATAAGTAATACTACTCAAATATGTATGTAAATATCTGGTTCAGAACTTTGAAATGAGAAAATGTATACTATTTACAAGATGAGTGTCACAATTTATAAAAGGTATGTTTGGAAAACTAGTGATAGAAGCTGAAAACTGTTATCTTGTACAACTTTATACAAAATTGAAAGGTTAGTAATTATAACTCAATGTCATTTTTTTTGTACATTAAATATTAATTTGAATGTAAAAGTATTTATTGTTATGTTACTTTAGAAATTTCAAACCAAACAAAAATATGGAATATAAGAATATGGAAAACATAAGAATTCTGTTTGATTGAGATACTAGCTGATGTTTTTTATTAGGCTAAATATATTTATTATTTTAGCCTTTTAAAGAATATTTGTTAGTGACTATTCAAAGAACACCATTGCATTTGTATAATTGCTTTAATTAATATTCATTTTAATTGTACTAATATTGTGGATGTTAATTATATATGTGTATATATAGTGTTGAAATTTTGTTTGAAATAAAAAAAATTTTTTGTACATGAAATTTTTCATTTGACTCGATTACATTACACAAATAATTGTAATTAATACATTGGAATAACTTTTATGAATTATTCATGAAAGTTTTTCAGGTTACCATAACTTTAAAAAATAAATACAAAATTGAATGTGAACTAAGTTATTAAGAAATAAAAAATATAGATTATATTTATATACCCTTTTTTTTTTGTTTTTTTTTTTTTAAATACAATACATTAAAAT
>BMAU01003619.1:0-43076 GCA_019973935.1 Trichonephila clavipes | reverse complement strand
ACAATTCAAACATTACACAAATGATTTATAAAATGCATTACACAATAAATGACGATTAAAAAACGGAAGAAGGAAAAATAATGGTATTATGTGGCGTCACGAACTAAATAATATTTAATAAAACTGAAAGTGACAAAAGAAATGAATTTTGTATAAAAAGTCGAAGTAATTTGAAAAGTAAAAACATTCATCTTCCATACCGTACATTATGGACAGTAAGTACAAAATTTCTCTTTATCAAGTCTTCGAAAGTATATTTAATTCTCTTAATATTTTTTTTTTTACCAATTCCTTTTTTTTTTGCATCTCTATTTTTTTTATTATGTCCAAGAGATTTGCTATAACCGCTTACATTTTTTTTAACTGTAATTACCGAGCTCTGTTTTTTTACAAATTATTTTTTAAAATAAAATAAAATTCTTCGATTAAAAAAAAGTTTTTTTTTAAGATACAAGCTACTATTCAAATATGGTTTCTAGACAGCCAACGACAGAAATAACTCCCATTTGTAAGTTTTTAATGCTATATATTGTTAAAAATTTATAAATAGTTTCTAATATTTATAATTAAAAGTTATATTTTTATTTTTTTAGATAGCCCAATATCCACAAGTGAGGAAATACCGTTTCCGCGTAAGTTTTTTTACTTATGCTGTTCCAAATTTATAAAGAGTTTTGTTCAAAAGAAGTTGTAAAATATTTTTTTTAGGTTTTAAATAATTGTTCGTTTTAACAGTAGATAATTAAAAAAAAGTTATACTTTCATTTTTGTAGAACCGTCAACGAGTCAAACAAGGGCTCCAATACCGTTTCCGCGTAAGTTTTTTTTACTTATGCTGTTCCAAATTTATAAAGAGTTTTGTTCAAAAGAAGTTGTAAAATATTTTTTTTTTAGGTTTTAAATAATTCAAAAAAAAAAGTAGTATTATAAAATAAGTTTTAACAGTAGATAATTAAAAAAAGTTATATTTTATAGAACCCTCAATTAGTCAAATACCGTTTCTGCATAAGTTTTTTTACTTCCAAATTTAAGAAGTATTTCGATTATAAAATATTTTTTTATATTTAGGAGGCTTATTTCATCACGATATATTAAATGAAGCTTTATCGAGTAGTGGAATAAGTGAGACTTCGATCTCTCTAGGTAAGGTTTTACATATTTATTAACTTTTTGTATATTTTTAAGTGCATTTAATAAGGATATTTAGTTTATATAAATTCATCTAATATTATAGGTTATCATCTAGGCAAAAGGGCAAGAAATAGTCGACATAGTACAAAGTCACATAGTTCTAGTTCGAGTGATTCAAGACGTCGTCTTGTAAAACATAAATCGAGGCACTCAAGATGTTCTAACAGAGAAGATCAAGCAAAAGACGAAAGTAAGCATATTTTCAAAAAAGCATTTATTTCGTTCCAAACAATAGATTCTTTTCTACTAAATTTGAAATAACAAACAATTTATTCACATTTTACAATTATTATAAAACAATTATTCATTTTATGTTCAAGTCTAAATTGTACAATTGCTTTATACAATCTGTAATTTTCACACTGGCACAAGAAAACCTCTTACAAGATTTACATCTATTGAGTCTATGTCTTCTGTAACTGTGACATACAATTCCATCCGGGATAAATGGTTCAACAAACTTGAAATGAAAAGTATTTTGAACGTATAGTTTCGTAATTTTTAAATTATTTACATGTAATCGCAATTCAGTCAGCCAATTTGTATTATATAATATTGTCACTGAACTAGTTAAATTAGCAATAACGACTTTTTAAGTCCTAAGAGAGGGTTTGCTGTCAAATTCAAAAGATAAAAATCCGACTATCGGTGAAACAGAAGCCATGTTGTCTCTACAAAATGTCATACGTTGAATGTTAACCGTTTCTCTTATATACATAACAGAACATTAAAAAATTATAATTTTTTTTTTATTACTAGAAAAAACTTTATTGAAATCTTTTTTTTTTTTTTACCAGGAAGTTTAATTCTCTGGGCACCGATTTTACAAAACCAATATTATAGACCAAAGTATTATTTCTATATTAGAATTCGAAACACACGAAAAAATTTTATTTATTAAACCTCGATTCTTCTAAAGGTCAAACTAATTCTTTAACTTTGGTGGTACCAAAAATTATTTGTGGGAGGGCTTCCATTTTTTAAGGGTATTGAAAACATTTTCGTCTTTTAAAAAATTATATCCGAAAGAAAAACTAATAATTTAAATCCTTACGTAACCCATTTCTATATTCATTTACAACGCAAAAATTGAGTTCTTTTTCATTTGTATTAAATTATTTGCTTTATACTTTCTGATAATTGGAATGGGTTAAATGTAAAAAAAAAATCCTTTTTCACCATTAGCTGTGGTACATTGATTATACACGTTTACTATACGTTGTTCAGGACACTATTTCTTCTTTTAATCTTAAAAAGTCGTTGCAATTTTCATTAACCTTTAAATGTAATTCTTGCTTTTTTATTGTAGTTTCTTTTATTCTTGACCTTTTGTACACTTTTTTAAACGCAAAGCTTCTCATATAATTTTTATTTATTGAATCGAGAATATATTTTTTCATTATTTCAAATAGTATTTTTTTTAAAAATAGCTCTAAAATCATTTCACAGTTTTATTTAAATCACTCATAATACACACTATAATTAGAAGAAAAAAACATAATCACAGCTTTACAAGAAAATGTCGGACACAAATTAGAACATTTAGCAACTGTTCACGAAACTATTTACCGTCGAGGATTTCATATTGTAAAAGTTTTTCGCGAACCCCTGAGAAATAGTTTTCAGGCCATGAACATTTTCAGCAAGCCATACTTAAAGAAAAAAACATTTTTTTACTTCCGTTTTCAAAAAAGTAGCTATTGAGTAAACAATGCTGCAAAAACTTTTTTTATGCTCTTTCAATACTGGATTGAATGTTTCGCTCATTTATAAAACTAGTTTCACAACTGGAAAACTAATTCAGCAGGAAAGCTCTGATTAGGAGAAAAAAGCTTTTTATATTTACGGGCACGGGAATTTTTTTTATATACTTATGGTTTGAAACTAATATTACAAATCTGTCGAATAGCATGTTATTTGAACATTTTGTAAATTCAGCCTTGTCCGGTTGCTTCAAATATATGTAATAAAAATAACGTATAATTCTGGTTTTTTTCTATATGAACATGTAAATTTTTTTTTACCAATCACATGCTACGGTTAAATACTATAATAAGTTATAAACTGTAATTTTTTTTTTTTACACTTCTTAAAGCATGTTCAAATGAAATAACGTGTAAAAAAAATATTTGAAGTGTTTTGTTACTCCCCTATCGTAAATAAAATGTACCCTTATATATAGGAATTCATTTTTATCATGCCGTAGCTTTGAGCACCTCCTGGGCAAACTAAATAAACTTTTCACCTCATTATTTTTAATGTGCATATATATATATATACATATATATTTTTTTTACAGTGGAATTACCGCATGGAGTCTAGTTGTTTAAGTATGGAATACTTAAACGATTTATGGACAAATATATAAAACATGGGTAATAAATAATTTTTTATAATACTAATATTAAAATTTGGTTCATGCAAAAATGTATTTAAATGAAACTATATAAATATATTTTTTTTCTATTTTTAGGTCTAAAGTCGGTATCAAGTTAGATGCTGATACTCTACGCTTTACCTGTAAATTATTTAGTGATATAATGATATACCATATCAAATAAAATCTATTTTTTATATTATTTCTCTTGTCTTATTGCAGCATACACCTACAAGATTAAGCAGACCTTATAATTTTTAATGTCGTTCTTTAATTAACAATTTAAATTAATAGCTATTGTATTTTCATAAAAATAAATCAGTTTTAAATTGGGGAAATGGTTTAAAATATTTGTATTCATTCAAAAAAATATTAGTTACCCCTCAACTAAAAAATTAGATATAACCAAGTAGAGAGGACACTCTAAAATTACCTCAAGTGGAAAAAAATACTAACCTAAATTCAAAAACCATGTAAAAAAATTTTTATTTGAGAATTTATATGATAACTCAAAACATAAAACGTTTTTTATTGACGAAAACAAATTGTTTTAACCTCTAAACACCTTTATTTTATGTATCACTGGATTTCTACACAAAGGACAATTAAAAATCTTTTAAGCGCAAATATGGCAAGAAATGAAATGAGAACATGGTTGAAATATAACATTCATCTCATCATTCATGCATATTTTACAAATTATTGTATTTTCTGCTTCTGTGTTTCTTGAAGCTTCTTGCGTTTTGCAAGGTTCTTGAAGTATTTGATTTTTAAGAAGACACTCAGCTTTGTTATTTAATTTCATTCTGATCAAATCCATATATTCACAATGAGGAAAGAATTTTTCGTGCTCTGTTCACTTGTGAAACTCATCACTTGTTTTCCAATTACCTAAAGATCCATTACAACAGTAGCATGTCACAACATCTAATACACCTGTATAATAAAATCCACATTTAGCTAATTGTTTAGGATTGACCATTAAAAGTGGCCAATTTCTATAGGTAACCAGACGATTCTTTTCATCTGCCATACTAGATTTTTTAAATGAATTCTTTGGGTATTGGACATATTTATTTAATTTTGGGTGCTTTATTGCTTTTTCATTAACTGTTTCTAGGGAGTCGTCTTTCATCTTGTTTAATCTGTTAACCTCGAGTTTAGTAAATATCAGGACTATATATTTTATTTAGCTTACAGTACCTACTTTATGTAACTGACCATTGTTCAAAAACATATTTGACAGACTGTAAGTGCCATATCAGTTGACACCGGCAAAATTTTAGACATTGAAGTTATGACGCAATATTGCCACATATGCGCGAAAGGCAATAGCCGATCATCCAAACATGTATGTTCGAACTAAAAAGTCTCCGCGGGGAACATGGAGGTTGTTGGAGCCTACCGTATATTTGAGTCAGCGAGTGAATGTGAATTTTAATGGCGCAAGGGCCAACTTTGGCCAGGCTGCGCCAAACACTTGTTAAAAGAAAAAGTCATATATTTTTTTTAAATATATATATATATATATATATATATATATATATAAGTATATGCACACATGTATATGCATGCACCGTATATTTGAGAGATCAAATGTGAGGGATGTACAGTACAATAAATACTACGGAGATGGGGACTCAAAAGGATATGAATCTGTTAAAAACTTTTATGGAATTAATACAGTAACCAAACTCGAGTGTATAGGTCATGTACAGAAACGTGTAGAGGGGCGGTAGCGTCAATTAAAAAAAATGACGAAAGGTTTGGGAGGGAAAAATAAATTAACTGATAAATTAATCGACAGAACTCAGAACTATTATGGAATAGCTATTCGAAGCAATGTAGGTAATCTACAAAAGATGATGAGTAGTGTAATAGCTGCATTTTTCCACCGTGTACCTGAAAAAAACAATTCACTGCATGGACAGTGTCCTGAAGGATCTGAGAGTTGGTGTCGTTACCAAAGGGCAAAAGCAGCTGGGAGTCTCCTCAAAGAAATTGAGCTAGGACTTCCTAATAAAATTATAAACCAAATAAAACCTACATATCTAAAACTGTGTAATGAAACTTTGTTGAAAGAAATGACTTCATGGTAAGACACAGAATTGCACAATGAAAGTTATAACATTTTGTGGAATATTGTTCTCAAAAATATATTTATTGGACTGGAAACATTTCGTTTGGGTGCATTATTAGCTCTAATACTTTATAATTCTGATTATGCTGATATATTATTAGTAATTCGAAATGTAAATGGTTCCCTTCCTTAAAGTGTTGCTCAAGAGTTACTTAAATTTGATAAACAACGGACTTCAACATCTTTAAGACATTCTTTACCGATTGCAAAATTCTCTCGAAAAAAAAGAGCAGCTAGGAAAACAAAATGTACGAAGGATGAAAAAACAGAAGGCTTAGTATATTCATAAGGAGGGTTTTAAAGTACTTCTTTGCGTGATTTTTATTCTAATTTACGATAACCTTTGTGATAAACAATATTTTTTAAGAGTTTTTTCGTGAATGTTTACAGGTAAAACCACACAAATATATTTTGTATTATATATTTCTTAACTTCTAAAATAATATGGCAGAATATATATTTGTTTTTCTATGTAAAATGTTTTTATTTTTTAGTGCAATAAGGTTTTTTAAAGTGCTTTTTATATGTCTAATCTGTATTTCGTAAACTGTGTACTTAGACTTCACGAAAAAGCTTTTTGACACTGTGAAATTGTTAAAAATATTAAAAGATAAAAGTTTGAAGAAAGTATATAATATTCATTATTGCTTTGTAAATGTTTGTTCTTTTGATATAGAGAGGTTTTAGGTTTTTTTAGCAGTATAGTTTTTTAAATTTTGAATTTTAAATCTTTTAGCATTTTTCTCTGAAACTGATTTTTTGATATTTTACAACACGGTAAGCATGATATCTCAAAAAGTTCTATAGATAATTGTCTGAAATTTTGTGTAATTGTGCATTATTATAGTATGTATGCTGCGACCTAGGGATTAAGAAAAAACAGCATATTTTCCTTTTTTATGACATATTTTTCTGTGTGATAAATGTGAAATTTTTGAAAAATTTGCATTGCTTGCACTTTTTGACTTCTAGTTCAGTAATAAATTAAAATTTTTCAAAGACATTAGGTCAATTCATTAGGAACTGTTTTCTGAGTAAAATTATGTGGGTTTTTTAAAATATTATGCATTAGAATTTATTTTAATATGTTTAACGTAACGTACAAATAAGGTCTAATTTAAACCTAAAATTGGCCATATTTAAAAAAAATACATTGAAAGAAAAAATTTTTGCTATTTTTATTAGTTTTCAGTTATAATTAAACAAAAAATTAGTTTACAAATAAATTTTCAGCAAAATTTTTAAAAAATATCTCCGCAACTAGTCAGACACCTTAAAATTCGAATATAATACATTGTTGACTAATTGTGATATTGGTTGCTAAATAACACGGATGTGAATGTGGAGTTTAATGGCGCAAGGGCTAACTTTCTCCAAGCGCTAAATAACACGGAAACATTAGAATTTGCGGAGCCTCAGTTTCAATACTACTGTTTCGCTTTGCTTCTTCCCCACTCAGTTCAAGATCGTTGTCGAAAATCGAAAACAAGTTCAAGCATCTCTCTCCCTTCCTGGAAGTGACGTCATTCCTGTTCCTGCTCTTCCCTCCCCTCTACAGAGGGTGGCTCTCCCTTCCCCCGCCTGTGGGGGCAATTAACCGCGGCTCTTTTACAGAGCTGCACTTGTATTTTTCTCTCTTTTCAGATAATTTCCATGCTCAAAAGTGAAAGGGATTTTAAGCGCTATTTTTTAAAAATTAGATTATTTATATATACATAAGTAACTGAAGAAAAATATTTGAAATTATAGTATGATCATGGAATGTACATTAAGTTTTATTATTAACTGTAGTAATAATTTTTTTTTGGAGGGGCGGGTGAGTTTGCATGGAATTAATGATTTCTAATATGCAATAGCGCCTGCTTTTTTGATTGGATTACTTCAAATGCGAAAGTTATTTCTTGGCATTAAGTCATCTTAATACAACCTAATTGGAAAGCAAAAGAGATGCTGACATTGAGTTTGAGGCTTTTAAAAATTAAAATGTGTAGGATTTAGGGAAATTTGTTTAAACATGGGAAAATTTCTTTATATGACAAAAAAAAAAGAAATTATAACTGATAATAAACACTTTACTTATTCTCAAGACTATAAACATTTACCACTTTGTAATAGAAAAAGGTAATATTAAGAGAAATTTTTATATAAAGTATTAATATTGATTTTTTGATGCTATAAATTGTAGTCACAACTTTATAAATTTTATAGATGACATAAAGATTTTGAACAAAATGTTACTTTTCAAACTCGTTGAAACTCACTCAAAGTAAAACATTTTAACGGTGTTAAATGTTGTTAAAAAGTATAAGCTGATCACACACACACAGAAAATATATTATTTTAGGATTAATATTGAAGCTGAGTAGTAGTGCATCACGCTCCTACACCACAGGTGCGAGTTTCAAACCCCGGGCTGGGCATTGTTAACTCAGCCTTTCATCCTTTCAGTGGGTCGATAAATGCTTGCTTGGGAACTAAACACTGACGGGAGTTTCGCGTCATATTGACCACACGACCGAAGCATCTGCTCACGCAACACGGCGCCCAATGTCATGTATACTGAGATGGGCACAGCAGGTCTTGGCTCTCATGGGCTGTTGCGCTACTGAGTTAAGGAATAATATTTGATTACAAAATTTAAATTATCAAATTAGAAAAAGCAGTTGAAAAAACACAATTTAATGTGTACAAAAAACACATATTAAAGAATAAACATTTTTCCCCTTTAGTATGAACAAATGATTATAATGCAAACAAATACCTTTATTATATAATAGATTATTAGCTTTACATTGATATTCTAAAATCGTTTATAGAATTGCAAATCGATGAACATCTCAACTGAAGAGAGAGTGACAATGTCGCTCTGTTCAGCTACACGAGGAACTTTTGGGCGACGGACCTCGTAATTTTGAACCAAGGTCAAGTGACGAGGACGACACCTGAGCTGGCACCCTTGTCTTAACTTCCACACCACACCAATGAGAAGACGTTTGAGCCTCAATAGATTTAACGTGTATCAATACTTCTACATGACGGCTAATAACTAGATGATAAATATCGAATATTCTTTTACTTTTGGAATCTATTTCCAACTATAATCACATTTAGTTTCTATACCGGTTGAAAAAACTCTACCGAATTTTCAATATAAATATAGTTCCATCTTTACAATTAGATTCAGTAATTAATTTTTAAACTTTTACATAATTACACGATAAATCTTTTTCTTTTAATATTTTCTGACACAAATGCAAAATTATTCATTAATTAAGAAAAAAAGTTTTTTAAAAAGTAATAGTCTTTCAGTATTTTGTTCTATACATTTCTTTAACCAGCCTATCCATTTAAATTCTAAAAAAATTGGTGATTGGGTAAAAAAAAATTTCTGATATAAAATCTGATGCCCCCACGTAACAACTCAACATTAGAATCAAGTGTTAAATAGAAAATCACAAACTATACCCCTGATATTGCGTCATTAAGTATAACTTTACAAGGGCAAAATTCTCATTAAATCTTAATTTTTTATTTAAATACATTAAAGGAATGCCTATATTTTATGTTGTTTATTTCTTATTTAATTCCTACTACTAGTTCACTCTTTTTCAATCGTTAATAAAATACTTTCTATTCATCCATTGAAGTTCAAATACATCTTTTTAAACTAGTAGTGGATGACACTATATGTTAATACAATTGTTTCTTTTTTTTAAATATTAATTCATTCATTAAATTTAAATAATTAACAAAAATAATAGTCCAACAGCATATATAGAAAGAAAAATCGTTCGTTGTGCCCCTGTTGAGCAATGAATAGCGCGTTGGACTTTTAATTCAAAGGTCGTAGGTTCGAATCCCTCCTGGAATGGCCTAATTTCTGAGAATGTGATTTCTTTTTTACAATACTATTTTATAGGAATAATTAAATTCAACAAATGTATAAAGAGTAACAAAAAAAAAAATAGTCTAACACCATGTATAAAAAGGAAAACGAAAAATTGCAAGGAAAATCGCTTTCTAGTTGGTCACTTTAGGTCTGTAATATGTATATATATATATATATTTATATTAATTGTAACTGTTTAATAAAAAGTAACTAAAATAAAAAATTTCTTTGTTGACCTAAGTAGGAATTAAATATCCTAAATATTATTTTTGAACACATATCCTCACTGGAAAACATTTTTTTTTTAAATTTATATGTGACAAATCTATACGGAACTTTATCACTAACCTTCTGAGACGTCTTTTTTAGGGAAATTTAATTCCCTACCTATTTCCAATCAGCTCCAAAAAGAGGACCGGGATTCCTTGTTATGCAGATTAGATAAAGTATATAAGTTAAACGGAATAGTAAAGTGAAAAGCAGCAGGAGAGAGAGATTGAAGCAGGAAGGTATAATAGTGAAGTATTATTGAAGATTTCATGGTGGATAAATTAATCTCAGAAAGAGCTGAAATGCAGTGTGGGGTAAATATTGATTTATAATTAAAGTCTCATTAAAGTTTTATATTAGGAGTGAGATTAAAGTTAAATGTTCAATAGGAACATTATTGAATATAATCTGAGATCTCTTATTGCGGGAATCTCTGCGTGATCGATATTATAATTGTTAATTAATTGGATCATTCAATATTTAAGTTAATATAAAGGAAAGTCCCTTTTAAACCTCATATATCTATTTTAAATTATTTGTTATTAAAAGTTTTTGATTCTATTTGGGAAAGATAGCCAAATGAAGAAAGTTATTCATTAAAATGGCTACTGGTTCTTCTTTGACTCAAAATCATTCTCGTTCTCAAAGTGAGATCCAAGGGGATCTTCACATATGTAAGAAATGTGCATTTTTTATTTATGAATTGGTACACTAAATAATAAGTTATTATGAAATAATTCTGCTCTCTCTCTCTCTGTTACTAATGCAACCTATCTGACGATGTCAGACCGAGGCCCAAGAACTTCATCGCTGCAAAGGGCAACAAGTACGCTTGTCGTTGGGCGTAGCTTTGAGTACCATTCAGGTAACAGTACGTTTTGGCTGGGTTCCACCCCAATTTTCAGGGAGAACATCTTAGGGGTGATCAAGAGCCTCCCAGCTGTCTCTCTCTCTCTTATAATAATTAATTAAATGTGGGAAATAAGCAATGCATATTAGAAATATTTATGATATTGATCCCGTTTCTACATCACCATGAGGTAGGAATCTCGATGCGTTTTTTTATAGAGGTATCGCCAGGAGCCATAACTCTCTTCATCGCAATCTTTTACTTTATAGAACAATCTGGACAAAATCAATTTTTTCCAATGGTACCAGTAACTGGAATCATCACACTGAACCATATTTTTTAAAGTCGTCGCACTTTCACAATGATTGCAACACCAAAAGTTTTGTTTCAATGTAATTATTTTTCTATTACTTCCCAAGCTTGTGTAGTAAATAATTCTTGTACAGATATGTCAAATCATGATTTATAATAGAATCCGTAATTTAATTATCAGGTTTTAAATCCAGTACACTAAACAGAAAAGTTTTAAATTTTTACTCCAATAAATGCTTTTTTTGTTTCCAAATTTGATATAAAGGTACATATTTTTATGTGTGGCCCGCGAGATTATAATATTTTTCCGAAGTGGCCCGCAATTTCATTTGGGTTGGACACCCCTGGATTAAGGGTTTAACCAAAGCGCTCTTTTGCGGTTAACTTGGAAATTCGAAGTTCTGGAACAAGACTCTCAAATAAACAATCAAAAATCATGTCATTATTCCCCTCCACCACAAAAGAGAACAAAAATAAGCTTTTTCCCCAGGCATCGTAAGAGAAATCCGATGACAGAACACCCCGAACAAACTCCTTTTCCTTCACTGTGAATCACATAGAAGCCGCAAACGTTTATACTGCAACAAAGGTCATGAACTCGAGGCCTGCCATTTCTTACGCGCTAACGAAAAGAGAGAAATTTTAAGAAAAATTGGGATGTTATTTGAGCCTCATGCCCGGTCATAGATCAATGGAATGTGTGAAAAGAGAGTCATTTCCTACTTGTAATGGCTCCCACCATTTCACAATATGTTTTCGAAATCGGCATGGTGACGATTTCTCTCCAAAAAGTGACACAAATAATATAGTTTCAGCAGTATTTAAAACAGAAGTAAATAGTGTATTATTACAAATATGTGCTGAGTTAATAGATGACAAAAATGAACAAGAAGTTAGATTATTCTTATTCTTAGATAATGGTTCACAAAGTAGTTTCGTTTTAAAGAGTACTTCTGAGAAATTTAACTTTCCAATTCTTAGAAAAGGAAACCTTTCCATTTGCACATTCGTGCTAAAGAAACTGAAATAAAAACCTTAAATATAGTTAAAATAAAATTGAAAAAAAAGGGATGATCCAAATTCGTACATTGCAACAGAAGCGATCGAGACAGAACATATTTCGATTATACATTTACCAACCCCTGATAAAAAAAATTTAGATATTTAAAAAATGTACAATTAGCTTATTCTTATGAATTTAACGATAAAGAAATATCAATTCTTATTGGCGCGGACTATTATTATCAAGTGTTTACAGGTAAAATTGCACGTCTAGAGGGGTCAGATCGGGAGGAACTTTTAACAATGAGTGTTATTGTTACTGAATCCAATATTTCGAAAAAGCTGAGCGAATTTTGGGATTTAGAGAATTTAGGAATAGAAGCAGAGCTCACATTCTGAAGCACTATTTGTTTATTGCATACTTTAGTAAAATATTTATTTACTTTAAAAATTATAGTGAGAAATTTTGGTATTTAACATTACTTGTCCACAGTCTAAAATTTTGCCACCCTACCTAAATGAACCCTGTGTGTGTGTACATAATGGATATAAATATTATCTCTTAAAAATTATAGATGGAAAATTTATATGGACTAGCAATTTTTTATTAAGGAATATAAATTTTTTTAATATGTAATTTTATGTCCAAATTTGTATTAAAATTATAAAAGTGCAGAAAACTTTTTAAAAAATAATTAAAAATTTTTTAAATATTTTTCCTTAATTGATTTCGTTAAAATATAAAAGTTATATGGCCTTAAAATAATAGATTTTTTTTCTGAATGAGTTCGAATAGGAAAAATGTTAAATTCTTTTCTTTGTATATTTATGTTCATCATCATGTCTAATGATGATGTATTACAAACACCATGTCTAAGCAAACAAATTTTGGTTAGGTATTGATGGGAAGCGCGGATTATTCAACAGAACTTCAAAATTTCGAAGTCAGTTTCGTGGAATTCGTTTCTCTTCCCCTCACTGAGGGGTAGAATTCCTCGGCAAGGATGTGCCGAAAAAGTTCCCGCGCCTGGGGGTCACTGGACCCATAAATTGTGGGGTGCGTCAACAAATCTCCCGCGTTTCCAAAGTTCAACAACCCTCGGGGTTTCGAACGATGTATCTCTGCGCTGGTTCTGGACCAATCAGCGATAATTACGTGGACAAGACAAAGAATCCGCTCTAGAATTTCTATGTGAAGAGTCGTAGAATAAAAACGGGACGCACCCCCATTTTGAGAGACTCTGATCACGATTTTGAGACACAAAAGAGCCGATCCCTGAGCTATAGATTATCCGCGGGGCTCCGGGCGTCGATCATGCCCATTCTCCCACTCAGTGCAACCTCTCTCAAGCTAAGTTAAATTTTGATTTTGTATTAAAGTAAATTCACAAATATATGTGTTAAGAAATAAATTTAATGTTTAAAAACTATACGATCAGTGTATAATTTATTGTGAAATGAGTTTCATTAATTTATTATTTAGAATTAGTTAACTTAATTAATAGTCATGATGCGATGTGAAATTGGAAATCTGGGTTAAGTTTATAGAAATTAAATAAGCTAACAATAGCATCGCATCAGTATTTTCCCCACCAAGTCAGCCATGCCTCTCAGATGTTTTTTCGTAAAGTTATGACAATAAACCCACCTGTTGCTTAAGTTTTGCACACCAGTGTATCATTCCACGTGCAGTAAAAGTATTTTTAATAATTTTTTGAAAATGTTTTACCACCTGTCACTTCCACTCATACAAAACCAACTTTTTTCTGCATTGTAAGTTCCCAATTTCACTATTTTTTTTTTTCATTATTATTTTATTATTTAAAATACTTTGAATGGCAACTTCTAGTAGAAAAAAATGAAGTGAAACAAAGGCTTGTTTACTATTTGAAACGTGCTGTTTACATTCAATTTTTTAAGTACTTAATTAGCTTTTGATCTCGCTCCATTTGCTGATATTTTGAAATTTTTTATTTGCTGGTAAGTTTGGCCTTTTCTTACACAATGCCACGTTTCAAAAATACAATTTTTAAGAAAAGAAGAATAACTGATTTGCATTTTCAGTCAAAGGTAAGTGAATCCATTAACAATTTGAATGTTTCGGCTTCAGCCAAGAAGCTGAAATCCTTTAAGGATTACAGGAATTTTCTTGGAGAAAATGAAATTATAAATATGACTTTATCGTCTGAAGCTATAAAAATATCTGTTGTATGTAAAGAATGCAAAAATAACAGCACTTCAATTGAATTTTTAAGAAAAATTCAAGACTTCCCCACAGAATTTTCGGTTTCTTGCGAAACTTGTGGATTCAGCCAATCATTTCTAAATACTGATACATACTCTTTTCCATTACATGAAATCATATATGTATTATGAAGTAAATACCAGGCTTTCATATGCAACGAGATGTATTGGTAGGTCCTCTGCTAAAGCATTGAGTGGAGTTATGAATTTACCAACTCCATCGCAAAGATTTAATGAAAATGAATCAAGATTGGACACAGCGGTAGAGACTGGCTGCGGTGCGTATGCAAATTTCAGCTAAAGAAACCAAAGATATAAGCGGACATTCTGACATACCAGTTATTGATGGTACTTGGCGAAAGCATGGACATACGTCTTTGAATGGTACTGTCATTGCAACAAGTGTTGATACCGGCAAAGTGTGCTTAATGCTTCAATTTTGGTGACTCCAGAGCGTATTATTTCAATTTTATATAATTCAATTCATTTACGTGCGTCAATTTATATGTATATTTATTTAAGTAGTGCTTCCAACTTTATTAAATTATTATAAACAAATGGAAATACATTTTATACTGGTATAAATTTTAGATGATATTTAAATAAAACCATAGTGAATGTTTGCGATCGATATTAAGTTCTAATTTCAGAAAATTAAAAAAATTCTACAAAAATGTGAATTAAATATCAAGACTGGCAACTAGGCTTAGGAAGTAAAATCGGTCTTTTATCAGTCGTACATTATATGGAATATGTAGCATCGATAGAAAGTAACCATTAACTCTTGTTATTTTCCTATATTAGTAGGATATATATATATGTCATAATTTTTAAGACAGAATCAGATTAAAGTTCGAAAATTGAAAAGACGACCTTTATTCTTTCATTTGTACATCTGTTCTGCCACCGAGAGCAGGGAGGAAAAAGCACGCCATTGTGGTGGTTTCAAGCGGATAACACTTGAAAAACATATGGTAAGTATCGCTGCTTTGAAGAGGGTGCTTGCAAGTTAATGCTGACATATGTTGACTATTAAATCTAACGATCTGGAATTAGACATGTTTATTGGCCAGGCCATATGTTCGGAAGAAATAAATGGGTGATTAGTTTGATACTTGAAGAGGGGAACTGAGAAAGATTAGTCAAGTGCTAGATAGGGAATTTAATTTTTAATCTAATTTAATTATCCTTACATTTACCCCCCCCCATTTTAAAAGGGAGTCATGGCGTGCTTTTTCTCTCTTTACAAACTTAATCAATTTTCAACAAACACAAAACAATAAATAGCATTACTTAGAAAGATATATTACACACAGTAGAAATATTTAAGCAATAGGAATATTGAAATCAGAATGCAATACAATAAACGAAACTATAACAACAAACACACTAAGGACACTTCCAACATTTCAATCGATAAACATGAATTTCCATACATATAATTGAAGATTAGCTTGTTCAAACCTATTCGACATCTAGAATAAGAGCTCGCGTTTCCTCCTATTCCTTCATAATAATAGCCTCTCAGGGGGCTCACCTCCTTTAGGTGAGTACGGGTTTCACGCTACCGAGGTGCCCTAGTGATCTTTTCCTTCTCCCTAGCGGTTTACTGTCTTTGGTAAACACGGGCTTCACGAACCAGGGGAACCCTAGTGATCCTTCTCTATTTTCGGCCCTTTTTCTTGCCATTCAAATTTCCCTTTCCTTCTTTTCCACCTCAGGGGCTCACTTTCGGGTGAGTACGGGAGGCCACGTCCCCGAGGTACCCGAGTGAACTTTGAAAAGAAAGAAAAACCCCAAAAAATATTTGCTTAGTGTTTAAGTTACAGGTCCATATTTAACGTTATATTTAGTTCAGTTAGGGGTTGTTTTGTGGTTAATTTTATTTTGGATATTTTGAGTTTATTTATTTCTACTATTTTAATTTTGGTTTATTTCTTTGGGGTATTTGAAACAAATGAATTTTACTTTTCGCATTACGTACTGTTAAGACTGATTTTTGAGTCTGACCCGCATGTTTGCCGTGTGCGGCGACCCGTACCGGGGGGAAAATGGAGTCTGGGGTTCCTGTTGCGTGCCCTTTGGCCCATGCTTCTCCGTAGACGGGAGGCAGGAGTGAGCCCGCTCCTGTCAATCGGCTGGTGATTAGTTCTGCGGATTCCAATACGGGTTCTTTTGGAATACCAAAGACTGTTGCTTTAGGGTTAGTATTGCAGTTAGGGGTGCCCTGGGTGAACTGGCGGATCACATCCCGAACCTGTAATACTATACTCCAGTACCACCTCTGAGGTAAGTGCCGTGCCTGACGCATGTCAGATGACCGGCGGGGAGCCTCCCCTTGTTGGGCTCCATGGTGGGTGGAGGCGTACTGGAATGAACACAAAAAAACACTCATGGAACCCAGCAGGAAATCTCCTTCAGTGGAGCACCATTCTATTGAATTTTTTTATTCGTTTCGCTATTTTATACTAAAAACTCCTGCTACTTTTACTAATGTTTCACCTTTCCTAATTGAGAAAGCTATAACTGGCAGTATAGGGGAAGTCCAGTCGATTCGTAAGATGCGCTCTGGGGACTTGTTCCTCGAAGTGTCATCTTCGAATCAAGCGACAGCCCTTATAATACTACAAAAGCTTGATCATTTAGACATTACCGTGGCTCCTCATAGTAATTTAAATTTTTCGCGTGGCGTAATTTCGCCAGCGGATTTCTTAAACGTGTCGACTGAGGAAATCAAGGAAAACATAAAGGCCCAAAAAGTCTGTGATGCCAGGCGTATCACGATAAGGCGGGATGGACAGGTGCTGAACACAAAGCACCTCATCCTGACCTCCCACAGACCGTTAAAATGGCCTACATCCGATGCCCAGTTCGATCGTACATCCCAAATCCGCTGCGCTGCTTTCAGTGCCAACGATACGGCCACTCGAAGAACGTCTGTCGGAGCCAGCCTATCTGCCCACGTTGCGGGGAATCAGGCCACGACAGCGCAGATTGTAAAAAGAAGGAGCAGTGTTTAAACTGTAAAGGTGAAAAATCCGGCGTATTCACGCTCCTGTCCTACTTGGATTACGGAAAAGAGATCACAGCTGTCAAAATAAAAGAAAAAATTTCCTACCCAGAGGCACGGCGTGTTGTTTTGTCACGCACGCCGGTCTCTGGTAAGAGTTATGCTAGTGCCACCCGCAAGAGCACATCGGATAAGTGTATCCAATGTGACTCTAAAAACGATATCAGCTCGGATTCATCCACACCTACTGAACCGGAGGTAATTGCTCCATCCAAAAACAATTCACCCCCTAGAACGAAGGTGATTGCTAAGCCAATTAGCAAATCACCACCTCCGGTTAAAAAAAAAAATAATTCAAAGGACAGAGAGCGATTCGCCGAGAAAACCAAAGAGCCGAAGGGCTCGTCAAAGGGATCTTAGACCACATTTAACTAGGATCCCTAAAAAATTATCCAGAGACTTCCACCGAAAAATAGAGGACGATACTTTGACCGGTGATTGTTCCGAAGAAGATGAAGATCTCATGGATATTCAATCGGGCCCTTCGACTTCTAGCTCCAGAGGAGGAGCGAGTGCGGCACAATAATGACCTCCTTCATTTCCTGGAACTGCCGTGGTTTGAGGACTAAACTCGATGATCTCAAATCCATCATATCCACGTACCAGCCCGCATGTGTTGCTCTCCAGGAGACTTTTCTGAAGAGAACCATGACAATGCGAGTACGTGGTTATAATTGTGTACGGCGGGATGTCGATAGCGATACATCTCCAAACGGAGGTGTATGCCTTTTTACGTCCCATCTGTATCCCAGTCATATCGTCACACTGCACACATCGTTACAGGCTGTGGCTGTACGGATTCACATCCATTCTTTAGTCACAGTCTGCTGTGTTTATTTACCACCTAACGATGTTGTGCCACAAGTGGATTTGAATCAATTAGTCAGCCAATTGCCAGCTCCATTTATTTTGCTCGGTGACTTTAATGGACACAGCCCTCTGTGGGGGCATGATGATACAAATTCTCGCGGGCGACAGATCGAACAGTTGATTTCTGATCTCTGTCTGCTGAACAACGACGAGAAAACTTATTTCCATGCTCCCACGAGGACATTTCACTCCCTCGATCTAGCCATCTGTTCGCCAGCTCTGCTACCGATGTTGAATTTCGAGGTTGCAAACGATCTGCACAACAGCGATCATTTCCCTCTCCTAGTCTCGCATGTTAATGGTGCGGGGACACGTTTTCGTCCCCCCACTTATCATTTTCATCGCGCAGACTGGGATAAATTCACACGGTTAGCGATTATCTCAGGCACAATGGTTCAGAACAGGGCAGTTGATGAAGCAGTCTTCAATGTCACTGAAGTTATTCGGAATGCTGCTGATGCAGCCATTCCCAAAACATCCAATTCCCCTCGAAAGCTGTGCAAACCATGGTGGAACGCTTCCTGCCAAAAAGCCAAAAAGGAACAAAGGAGGGCGTGGGGTATTTTCAGGAGGTACCCCACCACTGATAATCTCATAGCGTTCAAACGTGCGAAAGCGTTAGCTCGTCGAATACGTCGTCAATGCCAGAGAGAATCTTGGATCAAGTATGTGTCTTCAATCACATCGTCAACTACCATCCAACAGTTATGGAGAAAGGTCAAAGCAGCGAATGGCCTTTATCGGGATTTTAACATTCCGATATTGGAAACTTCTACTGCTTTGTATTCGTCACCTTTAGATGTGGCCAACTTGATTGGCAAAACATTTGCTAGTGTGTCCAATTCCGATTCATATAGCCCTGCATTCCAGGCGACTAAGACTCGTTTAGAGCGGACACCTATCAACTTCAGGTGCCGACAACCTTTACCATATAACTGTGACTTTGACATGTTTGAATTGAAGAGAGCCTTATCATCGGCCCACAATACTAGTCAGGGTCCTGATGGAATTTCCTATGAATTGCTTCGCCATTTGAACGAGGATTCACTAGTAAGTCTCCTTTACCTATTCAACCGAATATGGAGGGAGCAGGTGTATCCTACTCAATGGCAAGAAGCCATAGTGATCCCCATTCTAAGACCTGGAAAAGATCCCAAGAACCCTCTCAGCTATCGACCGATAGCACTCACGAGCTGCCTTTGTAAGACACTGGAACGTATGGTCAGCGCTCGTTTCGTTTTTCAGCTAGAAAAGCACAGATGCATTCCTCTGTTTCAGAGTGGCTTCCGTAAGGGAAGGTCCACTCTCGACAATATTATCATGCTTGAAAATAAAGTTAGAAATGCATTTGTCCGGAGGAATCATCTTGTTTCTATTTTCTTTGATATCGAGAAGGCATATGACCGTACTTGGCGCTATGGGATACTCCGCACTCTTTTTAACTTTGGTTTTCGTGGAAATTTACCTATTTTTATTCAAAATTTTTTAAATGTACGCACTTTTAAAGTTCGTTTCGGTGACACTCTCTCTGCTTCTTTTTTGCAAGCTGAGGGAGTTCCTCAGGGAAGCATTCTGAGTGTCACCCTTTTTATTTGTCATATTTCACCCATCTTAAATGTTTTATCGCCCTCTATACAGGCTTCATTTTATGTCGACGACTTGCAGATTAGTTGTGAAGGCTCAGATATGCGCATGATTGAACGACAGTTGCAAACTGCCGTCAACAACATTTTAAAATGGTGCGACACCAACGGTCGCAAACGGGGTATTCATCCCGACCTCGAAATACGTATACGTGATGTACAAATTCCCGTAGTTCCCGACGTACGATTCCTCGGAGTAATTTTCGACCGCCGGCTCACTTTCCTTCCGCATATTTTACAATTGCGGAAGAGGTGTGAAAAGTCTTTAAACCTCCTGAAGGTGTTGTCAAACACCTCTTGGGGGGCGAATCGAACATCATTACTCCGAGTGTACCAGGCACTCGTACTCTCTCGCATCGACTACGGATGTGTTGTATACGGATCAGCGTGCAACTCTACTCTGAAAAAACTTGACCCCGTCCACCATATGGCATTGAGAATCTGCTCGGGTGCGTTTCGCACATCACCGGTGCAGTCTCTATGTTAACTGTCATCAGCTTCCTCTAGATCTTCGACGGAGGAAGCTGTCTCTTGCGTATTATTTTAAGATCTTGTCCGTGCCTTCACATCCTCTGCAGAATGTGTATATGAGTACCAGCATGAAGAGACTTTATGATGCACGGCCGTCTAACATCCGGCCGCTTATGGATAGGATGAAGCTTCATATTTCTGAACTCGACCTACCTAACGTACATATCCAGCAAAGGAACCTTTTCCTATTCCAACCTTGGAATACGCCAAAGTTCCATTATATCAACCCTTTTGCCACTTACAGTAAATCCACTGTAGCGCCTGTCGTCTTTCAACGCGTCTTCGCCTACCACCGCAGTCAGTATAGTCGTTATTCGGCCATATACACTGATGGTTCGAAACGTGCAGATTACGTTGGCTGTGGAGTCGTGATTGAAGATATTGTGCACGGTTATAAACTCGACACTTCTTGCAGCATTTTCACTGCCGAAGCTGTCGCCATTTACCGTGCACTTCAATTAATCGACTCCAATATGCCCCGTAAATACTGCATCTATACCGACAGCATGAGTGTACTAGAAGCGCTTGAAAACTATAACGATCGATGCCATCCAGTGGTTTGTACAATACTCGACATTACGAGTCGACTGTACAGCAAGGGTCTCGATATCGTGTTTTGCTGGCTACCAAGTCACGTAGGAATCATAGGCAACGAGCAAGCGGACAGCGCGGCAAAGTCGGCGACGACGCATCTGCCGCTAGCGGTTCCGCTATCGGATATGAAGCGCGTCATCATGCATCATATTTTTAAGATCTGGCAGGAATCATGGAGTCAGCAGTTGGATAACAAACTGCACTCTGTGAAACCTGTCATAGGAGCATGGCCTGTGATGCCAATGCGAAGAACTGATGTCAAATTGACTCGTCTTCGCATTGGCCATACTCGCTTCACACACAGGCATTTGTTGTTTGGAGAACGTGCTCCTGAATGTCCTTCATGCTATGTTTCTTACACTGTTCATCACATTTTAATCGATTGTCCAGTTTTTAACCATCATCGCGTCACCTTTTTTCATAAATCTGTTTTAACCTTATCTGACTTGATGGGGGAATCTCCCCACCAAAATCTATTTGCCTTTCTGAAGAAAATTGGATTTTTATATTTCATTTGACTTTTTAAAATGTTTTATCTTTACCTTTATTTTTTATATATGTGCATGCAGGCATGCACATATATAATATTATTTTTATATCATTGTATTTTTCTTGTGTATTTTTAACATAGTTTTAATATTTTAACAAACGTGTGGCGCAGTATAGCCAATTTTGGCTCTTGCGCCATAAAACCCAACGTTCATTCATTCATTCATAATAATAGATTCGTATTATAGCTAGTAGATATTGTTTTTAAAAAAATTTATATTGGAAAATAGTATAATATCAAACAATAAGATAGTAAATATAAAAATACATGATATCATACAAATGTTAAAGTAATAATTTTGTATATAAATCTACTTTGGCGCCATCGTAGTAATACCTTATATTGTTAGACAAATTTTGCATATATGAAATACATTTTTTAAAAAGATAAAAAAAAATATATAGATACTAATAAAATGAAATTATTAATAATATGAAAACGGTGTATAACACACAACTTCTATGCACTATCCAACACAATAAACAATGTTTTATTTCATATGCGTTATAAAATATAAAAATTATAAGAATATAAGAGCTCCTTTTTATTATTTTGAATCGGAAAAGTGGACTCACTTCAATAATAATTTTTAGTATTTCTGAAAAATTTTCACAATATTCATTGTAACTTAATATCGCATGCAATATTTTGAATCTTTCCGTAACCTTCTAAAAATACGTTTCATAGACAAAAATTCTTGAGTTCCTCTTGCATCAACCATTCACTAATAAAACTGTATCACCTTACTTAAGTTTGAACACATTTCTCTGAGAAATCTGCGTCATCAACTCACAGATGTTAAGGGATGCTGATAAGAAACAATGAGAGGTTTACATATCAAACTAAACAAGTTTGTCCTCTTAATGTTTCGAGAGATATAAAAAATTATAATGATTGTATTCTCGCTTATCCATTGTGTAATATCCAAAAATAAGCTTCAAGTTATTAAATTAATTTTAATTTTAGATAAGGAAAATTTCGAGAAATAGTGAATCCTTATATATGGCCGGTATATAAAAACACACAATTTCAAAATAAAAAAAAAATTAAATGACATGTAATAAGATTACTGCTGAATAAAATAATTAACAAAACAATTGAATTCAGTGGAGAAAAAAGAATAGAACTTGACTTTACTTTTGTTTCTTATAAAAATCAATATCTCTAGTATTAGTTCTCTCATTAGTCATTTTTCTAAAAACTTAATTTATATCTTTCACTTGAAAACACCAATTTCTATCATAACTCTTAACTCATTCGACATCTTAAGATAAAATTATGAGAAGTATATTAAAATTTCTCAAAATTTTGTATGATTAAACCTATATACTTTGTTTTCTCAGTTAAAATATAAAGAAAATATCTCAGTTATAACACAACTATATTATAAAAATTAAATATCATATCATATCACATATTATTCTTTTTCGCAAAGTTCTGTTCAACAAAACTCAGTTACTTCAATGTTACTACAATTGGAAATATATAATCTAACTGACCTCCACTTCGCAGCGGCAGAAACCCTTGGTGAACGGTAATCCAGAGGTTGATGTCACTTTATTTTCACTAGTAAAATTTTATTTATTTTGATATTGGCATTTCACTATGGCATGCAATGTTGGTCATTTCACGGTATTACCGTGCAGATTTTCCGGCGAAGATTTTTCCTTTTATTTTTCTTTCAATATCGGTCCTTCCATCATTGTATCACTGGAACTAAATCATAATACTATCCGGAGAACATTTTTTTTATTATTATACTGTCGGAAGGGATTGACGTCTTTCATCACTGAGTTGGGGAATTCACGCTTTTCTTTTTGTTTTGTTTCTTTTTTCGCCATTCGAAAGTTGGTTCTTTCATGGCAAACTTGCTGGTCTCCTCAGCAACGGTAAAAAATAACGTTCCGCGGTAAACACTGCATTCTTCTCGGTGTTAAGAGCGATGTTCTTCCGGGGATTACTAGCGTGTTTCTTTTTCCGTACCATAGATTAATTCTGGTAACCCAACGTCCTCAGCTAACAAATGTAGAGTGCCGTCAATCTTTCATAAAATTCTTCATATCAGTTATTACTGCAGTTGGCTTTCGTTTTTATATTAAAATATTTTATAAAAAAGATTAGTTTTTTACATTAAGATCGCAGACAAAGATCCTACTGGCTTTAATTCTGTCATGATTTTTAAGACAGAATCAGATTAAAGTTCGAAAAGTGAAAAGACGACCTTTATTCTTTCATTTGTACATCTGTTCTGACACCGAGAGCAAGGAGGAAAAAAGCACGCCATGGAGGTGGTTTCAAGCGGATAACACTTGAAAAACATAAGGTAAGTATCGCTGCTTTGAAGAGGGTGCTTGCAAGTTAATGCTGACATATGTTGACAATTAAATCTAACGATCTGGAATTAGACATGTTTATTGGCTAGGCCATATGTTCGGAAGAAATAAATGGGTGATTAGTTTGATACTTGAAGATGGGCACTGAGAAAGATGAGTCAAGTGCTAGATAGGAATTTAATTTTTAATTTTTTTATCCTTATCTAATTTAATTATATATATATATATATATATATATATATATATATATATATATATATATATATATATATATGTAATAATTCCCCTAGCATCTTTTTAATTAATTCTTTTAATAGTACTGCAATAATCTTTTAATTATTTGGTTCTACACTAACACCCTGATTTTAATCTTAATCGAGTACTCTTATTGCATCAGACATCTCAATTCCGCCCATTCTATCCAATGAGAGTTGTTATTACGTCATAAGTAGTACTATAAAAGCCGAAACCTTGTGTAATCTCGCTCTCCCTTCGTTCGTTTCTCTGTAAATATGTAGCCAGCTGTTTTGTGTTGTAGTTTCTTTGTCTGTGTTGTGTCGTCCATGTTCATCGTAATTAATATGCCTAAGTGTTTCAAGACATTCAGTAAATTGAATTACTAATCTACCATACTGCCTCGTCGATCTTTACATGAGAAAGATGCATCAACATAAAGAATATCAACACCGGCCACGCCCTATCTTTTGGTTCGCTACTGTAATAATACTTACTCGCCACGTCTTACGATAGTTTTACCAATCTTCCAGAAATCTTATAATGGTCGGCAGGATGTGTTCTACGTGGGATATAAAATATGTCAACATTATTTCAACCAAAGGTAGAAAAAAAGAGAAAGTCTGTGGATGCGCCTATTCATCGTAACATGTGCTAAAAAATAGTTTCACTACTTCGTTCCCAAAAGGGGGAAATCCCCGTTCAAGATGTGCCCACTTCCTCAAAAAGGGGGAAATTCCCTTTTCAAGTTGTGTGAGACTACTCCATTTTCATCAAATTAATCCAAAAAATTTATGTGAGTAAACCTATAATAGGTTAGTTTTCGTCGAAAAGTGTAATTGTCGACAGAAAAGTAGAAATTTTTAATGTACGTTACTAATTGCTGAGTTCAGCGGGGTTTTCGTTTGGTTTCTCAACGGTGGTGGATCTTGTTATTTTTGGTGATTTATTTTAAAATGTATTTTATAAATTAAGAAATTTTGTCTTCAAAATTATTTATAGTGCAAATTTTATACGTATTATTTTTTTTTCAAGTGATTCTGATCTTTGATATTTTTATGCTTAATATTTCATGAAAAATTATTTTACATATTTTTATAGTGTTGCTATACATGATTTTAATTATGATAAAACAATATATTGAAATACGAAATTTAAAAACTTAAATGTTTGATATTAGAATTTCTAATTAATAGCTGCAACTGTTTTGAATTTGTTGAAATTTCAATTTTATATATTTTGGTATTTTTTTTTTGGTAATTCAAATTTTTAAGTAAAATTAAAATTTTAATTTCTGTATGATTCTCAGATCTGGTTTTAAAATGGCGAATAATGAGCAAACAAATTTAGCTGCAATAAGTAATACCAACCAAACCCCTAATGAACCATACATAGTCCCTTTTGATTCTGAAAATGGAATGCTAATAGAAGCTTGGTTAGATTATATTAATAATGCATGTAAACTTAGTAATAAAGATGATAGTTGGAAAATTGTAAACGTATCAAAATATCTAAAAGGGTCTGCATTAACTCAGTACATTAACTCTTGTCTTAATATTTCAAATTTTGGAGAACTGTGTTCAATTCTTACTGAAGATTTTTTAAAACCTAATGTTATAACTTTATCAGATTTCTCACAACTTCAATTAAAAAAGATAACTTAGAACAATATTTTCATCAAAAATTAAATTATGGTAGACAATTAAGATGATCTCCTCAACTCATTTTGGAAGGACTTACGGATGGAATGCCCACCACAGTATTAAACAATTAATGACAGTAAATCCCCCTACCTCACCAACCGAATGGCTCATGGTAGCTACACGCTTAATGAAAACCCAAGCCCCAAAACCTGAGTGAGTGAGTGATTGTGGGGTTTATTGGCGCAAGAGCCGATTTCGGCTATACTGCGCCAGACATTTGTTAAAACATTAAAAGTATAAAATCTTTAAAAATAAACTAAGTTACAGGTAAAAAAAAAAAAGGTAAAATCCAAAATTTCTTAAAATTCAATCGCAAATTTAAAAACTGATATTGGTGGGGTATTTCCCCAAAGTTCAAAAGGTACTATTGAGAAAGTTATTTTCGAAGTCTGGTCGGTGTTAAAAGTAATGAACCTTTCCAATATTGCCTACCGTCTTTTTGAACAAGATTAGGACGTTGTTCAAGTTCATCTTCCTCAACGTCGTATGTGATAATATCTTCCTCATCCGTCGTGTAGTCTGTTGGAGCTGGTTTTTTACGTCTGTACGGCGCCAGCTTTATTTCTATTTTTTTTCCTCATTTAATTTTTTAGGAATTCTTTTTTCGTTTCCTTATTCATGTTTTTGAATTTTGTTTGGAATCCCGTACAGTACTGGATGTAGAAGGGGTTGAATATCGTTGGATAAGGAAGTGGAAACGTTTGAGGAAGATTTAATTGGGGTGAACATATTATTGGAAAGTATGTCATTTGACATAGGAATAGGTGGCCCAGGCTGTAAAACTGCAGCTGCTTTGGAAGATGTGGAAGGAAGTAGTTCTGCTTGGGTTGATGAAGATGACATGGAAATAACAGAGTGGATATTAACTTATTCTGTTTAGGAGGGATGAAAGCGGTTGGAGTAAATTTAATGGCGGGCATTTTATTTTTGTGATGTTTTTCATCTGTTTGGGTGGAATTGTTTACTATTGAGGGTTTTGCAACCTTTGGCATAGGTTTGGACTAATTGTGGCACTATTAGTTTCGGGCTTCAACATATGTTATATTTTTATTAGTTTTAATTTCCTGAATTTGTTTTTCGGTTTTCCACTTCGGGCAAAGTTTGGAATCAGCAGTGTGGGGTTGTGAACAGTTAATACATTTAGGCTCTAGACTGCTATCTGTGAAACATGTCAACAGATGCACATCTAGAGCATGTTAATTGACTACGGCACGAAGTTTGAGAGTGACCGAACCTCTGGCACTTAAAACAGCGCAGAGGGTTCGGAATGTACGGGCGAATTTTGCAATGAAGATAGCCAGCTTTTATTGCGGGCGGAAGTTTCGGTCTATTGAATGTTAAAATTAAATGTTTCGTTGGGATAATGGTAGCATCTTTTTTATTGTAATTCTCGGACTTGAATCACACCCTGATCAGAAAATCCTTCAAGTATTTCTGATTCAGGAGTACTCAGCAAGTCGGATTCAGATATGACACCGCGAGAAGTATTCAGTGATTTATGAGGACATATTGTAACGGGAGAATCTAGAAAAGTGTTCGCTAGGAGAAAAGATTTCGTTTGTAAAGCGGTATGAGTTTCTATTAATATATCCCCGGATCTTAAACGTTTGACAGTTTTCGGTTCTCCACCTATTCCAATCAGTGCCTTATGAATGGCAAATGTGGATTTTTTAGACATTTCAACGTTTTGTAATGGTATCAACAAAAATCTAACATTTGTAGCAATTTGATCGACATTAGGTTTTTTGGGTAAAACAAGGCCTTTACCCGGGCACAGCAGCATTGGATCCATAAATATGCGTACAGAACTTCATCCTGGCGTGCCTCCACCCACCACGGAGTCAACAAGGAGGCAGTGTGCCGGTCATCTGGCAAAAAACCAGGCACGGCGCTTACCTGAAGTACACCCAGAATATAATGCTACAGCATCAGGGCGAGGATCCAACGGGTAAACCCGACACCCCTTATCTGCAGCACTAACCCTACAGCAGTGTCTCTTCGGAGACTCCGAAGAGAGGTACCACCAGCCGATTGACAGGAGCGGGTTCACTCCTGCCAACCGTCTGCAGCGAAGCGTGGGCCAAAGGTAATCCCAGGACACCATTTTCCTCCTTACGGGACGCCGCACACGGCAAACATGCGGGTCGGAAAACCAACGTTGTTAGTTAAAAAGAAACTAAAAAAATCAAAACAGTTAAAGAAATCCAAGAAGAATAATACAAGTACCAAAAGAAATGATCGAAAAAATCACGAAAGAATTAAACTAAATTAACGCAATGCAAAATGTATACAAAAATGTTAATGAGAAATTTAATGAAAACAAATCAATTAATTATGCGCATATGTATTTCGAAATAATTGTCTGTGTTCTGGACGGGAAAAGAAGAAAAGGGAACTTTGAATGGCAAGAAAGAGGGCCGAAAAAAGAGAAGGATCACTAGGGTTCCCTGGGGTCGTGAAGCCCGTGTTTACCAAAGACAGTAAACCCCTAGGGAGAAGGAAAAGATCACTAGGGCACCTCGGGAGCGTGAATCCCGTACTCACCTAAAGAAGGTGAGCCCCCTGAGGGGCCCCAAAACCTGAACAAAATACTTTCAGACAAAATGTGCCCATTCAACCAAGACAAAATATTTTTGTACCTCAAAACCGCTACTCTGTTCGACCCAACTTCCAAAATTTTAATAGAATGCGACCCCAACATCTCCTAAATCAGCATGCTCATAACTTTAACAATAGAGGTTTTAGGCCCAACCACCACACACATTTTCAACATGGACTGCCACCATATATTGGAAACTACAATGTCCTTTTAATCAACATCAATTGAGACAAACCCTATTTAATTGCGACTCATCTTTGGCAACTAACACTGTTTCTCAGAGCTCGGAGAACTCTGTTAGCAGTCAACAAATTCCTAATCAGAAACAACACCCCTCTACTGAGGCCTCTTGCCCAGCATATTGACAATTACAAGTGTCCGGACACATCTCATCATTGCCAAGCCTAGCTAACTTGAACAATTTACCTAAACATAACAATGTGAATATTGTTATTGAAACTGGATCCACTCTATCTTTAATTTCTGCAGATATTGTAAATAAACTTAGGTTACAAAAACAAATTAGGCCTATACAGATTAACCACAAGCCCATGGCAATTTTCAATTAAACAAACTATGCAAAGCTTATTTAACAATTGGACAGGTAGAAAGAAACATAAATCTGTATATAATTAATAGTAGTCTACCTTACATTATTCTAGGACTACCAGAATGTAGTCAATATAAATTTGTTATTGATTGTGAACATAACCAGTTAATACAAAATGGACAGATTATTGTAAATAATCAGAATCCACTCACTAAACCAATTTCATTACATATACAGGAAGAGTTAGTAAATACCTCAGAGGAAGTTCTCTTACCTCTGACTGTTAAAGAACTATCTCCTAACCTGATACAACTTCTTTCAGAATATACTCATGTTTTTTCTAAAAATAAGTATGATGTAGGTAAAATAAGAATGGAGCCCCCTAGAATTAATTTAACATCAGACCTCCCAATTTATCAGCGAGCTTATAGAACCTCAGCCACTTCAGAAGCTGAGATTAATAAAAAAATACAAAATTTATTAGCTGCAGGTTTAATTAAAGAATCCAATAGCTGTTATTCTTCCCCGGTTACTTTAGCTTATAAGAGAGATGAAAAGCAAAAAACCAGATTATGTATTGATTATAGAAAACTTAATACCATTTGTAAAACAGATGCAGAGCCATTACCTCGAATAGATTCGCTGCTAGATAAATGGACTAGTGCTAAATATTTTTCTACGTTCGACCTCACAAGTGGCTACTGGCACATTCCGTTGCATGATAAAGATAGAGAAAAATTAGCTTTTGCTACAACTAAAGGTTTATATAAATTTCAAGTTCTTCCTTTTGGCTTTCGAAATACCCCAGCAATTTTTAAACGTACTATTCGTAAAATTTTAACTAAACATAAGTGTTCAAATTTTGCTTGTCACTATTTTGATGATATAGTTATCTTGTAAATTCTTTAGAGGAACATTATGCTCATTTAAGAAAAATATTCCAAATTTGTGAGGAGGAAAACATTAAATTAAAATTTTCAAAATGTGTTTTTGCAAAAACTAAGATAAACTTTTTAGGCTATGAAATTAAAGAAGGCTGCATTACCCCTGATAATCAAAATATTGAAACTATTAAAAAATTACAACCTCCCCAAAATATTAAACAACTTCAAAGTTTCCTTGGTTCTGTAAATGTTTATAACAAAATTCATTGATTCCTATGCCAAAATTAGGGAACCTTTAAATCAACTACTAAAGAAAGATAAACAATATGATTGGACTGCTGAATGTCAAACAGCATTTGAATTGTTAAAAAATAAATTAATAACTAAACCTGTATTACAATTATATGATCCTAACTTACCTCTGCATGTTTTCTGTGATGCCTCGCTGAAAGCTATTGGAGATATTTTGAAACAACCTGACAATTCTGGTACTCTTCACCCAGTATCTTTTCATTCTAGAACTTTACGTGAATATGAAAAAAATTATTGAATCACAGAATTGGAATGTTTGGCCATAGTAGATGCTCTTGATAAGTTTTCTTATTATTTACAAGGTAAAAAATTCATAATCCATACTGATCATGCTGCTTTTGTTTGGCTTAAAAATGTGAAAAATTTAAGGGGTAGATTATTTCGTTGGTCATTAAAATTAAGCATGTTTGATTATGAAGTAAAATATTTAAAAGGAACTAATAATGTTGAAGCTTACATGTTATCAAGACATCCTATTGCTCAATATATCCAACACTCAGTACATTTACTTGAATTAAATGAGATAAAACCCCATCAAAATTTAGATAATGTAAATGATCCTAAATATAAGAAAGTTGATGATGTCTTTGTTCTTAAAAAGAAAAATCTGTTTAAAATTGTTGTACCTTTTTCATTAAGAAGACAAATTTTGCAAAATGCTCATGAACAATTTGGACATCCTGGTACTCAAAAAATGATAAATTTAATTACTCCTCAATACTATTGGCCTCATATTAACTTAGATATTTCAAAATTTGATAAACATTGTAATATATGTCAATTAAACAAAAGGAAAAGGCAAAAAAGATTTGGTCTTTTACAGACTGTACCCCCCCACCCCCACAGATGAACCTTTTGAATATTTCGCTAATGATACTCTCTGTTGGTGGATTCAACTATTATAATTCTACTAAAAAATTTCTTCATTTATTAATTGATCATCCAACTGGCTATGTTTGGGCTTTTCCTTCTAAAAGTGAAACAACCGAAACCTATGCAAATTGTTTAAAACAACTTTTCCAAATTCAAATACCTAGTAAAATGTTAACTGATAGAAATGGTGCTTTTACCTTATCCAGATTCAAACGCTTTTTAAGAAATTATAACGTTAAACAGTTATTAACTACTTCTCATCATCCCCAGACAAATGGTAAATGTGAACGTGTAAATCAGTCTATTGTAACGAAATTAAGATGTAAAGTAAATTCTTCTCCTACCAAAATTCCTTGGACCAAATTTCTAGAACAAGTAATCAATGAGTATAACTTAACACCTCATTCAGTCACAAAATTCCCTCCTGCATATTTGTTATTTGGGACTTTACCATATACACCTCCATTAGCTCAAAAAATCAAGTTTACCCTCCAGTTAAAGAAGCCAGAAAATAAGCAAAAGAGAACACCATAAAATACCATGAGAAAAATAAAATTAAATATGATGCACGATTCATTGATTCTCCTTTTGAACCAGGTGACCTCGTAATTTATGAAGAATTCAACTATCCAAATCGAAGAAAATTATCCCCAATTTTTTCAGGCCCCTATGAAATAGTACAAAAGCTGTCAGATGTCAATTATGAAATAACCAAGCCTAACGCGTTAAATAAAAAACCTACTGAACTTGTGCACGTTTCAAAATTGAGAATTTATTACCCTCCTGAAGAATTGAAATTGAGTCATGAATAGTAATAATTACACACACACAAAAAAAAAAACACTACACAAAACCAAGTCATTGTCCTTTTACCCCTCTTAGGTGGACCCCTCCTTTCCACTCTTGAGATATTTTTTTTTTCTTTTTTTTTTACTGTTGTTGTGAAATATCACAATAAGAAATGATTACAGATCTTATTGTGTGCGAAACATGGGTTCACCTTCCAATCCATTTCGGATTTTTTTCCTGTTTTCATCTCGAGGTACTGTTCAGTTTTGGAGAAGTGTACTCTCTTGGATGGAAGCAGGGAAGAGTCTGAATTAAATTCCCCTTCCTTAATAATATCGGATTATTAAGTTTACTTTAGACGAAGACGTCAAATTTTATTTTTGAAACAAACTTAGATATTTCCATTATCTTTATCATTAATGATATTTTTATATTTTAGGCTACAATTATTTTGAATCTTATTTTATTTGCATTCCATTTCAAGTGTTCCTTATTTTATTTTTGATATTGTGTATTTTTATGATGTCACGTTTAGTGGTGTGAACATTATTGCAGCAGCTACTCAAGAAAATGTGAACATTTTGGAGCAATACTTTTGATTCTTATAGCATTTTAAATTTTATGTTTTGAATGTCATTTATGGGTACCCATATTTTACAATTTAACAGTATATATTGTTGTTTTATATTTTTCTAATATCTACTTTATGTGTTAAGAGATCATGCTATGTATGCCATTACCAGCAAGTGCAAAAAATTTCATACTTCATAATAATCTTATTCAAAATTATAAATTTAATATCTCTGTAAGATACGGGTCGGTGTCAGGGTCCCTGATGCACACACGCGTCTTACGGAGGGGGGAAATGTAATAATTGCCCTAGCATCTATTTAATTAATTCTTTTATTAGTACTGCAATAAACTTTTAATTATTTGGTTCTACACTAAAACCCTTATTTTAATCTTAATCGAGTACTCTTATTGCATCAGACATCCCAATCCCGCCCATTCTATCCAATCAAAGCTGTTATAACGTCATAAGTACTTGTACTATAAAAGCCGAAACCTTGTGTAATCTCACTCTCTCTTCGTTCGTTTCTCTGTAAATATGTAGCTAGCTGTTTTGTGTTGTAGTTTCTTTGTATGTGTTGTGTCGTCCATGTTCATCGTAATTAATATGCCTAAGTGTTTCAAGACATTCAATAAATTGGATTACTAATCTACTATACTGCCTCGTCGATCTTTACATGAGAAAGATGCATCAACATAAAGAAAATCAACACCGGTCACGCCCTATCTTTTGGTTCGCTATTGTAATAATATCCACTCGCCACGTCTTACGATAGTTTTACCAATCTTCCAGAAATCTTATATATATATATATATATATATATATATATATATATATACAGCCAGGTCTCTTTTTATGCGGATTGTTAATTTGAAGTTGTGCGGTTTGTATTTCAAACATTTGAGGTTTTTATTCCAAACATTTCTAGATTTTTGTTATTATTATTATTTTTTATACTGAGACGTAGATCATAGTATTCCGAGAATTTCCGTATCTTTTTGGTACTTACGTCTGCGGCTCGGCCGCGACAGTCTTAGATTCGCATTCGTTATTTCAGTAGTATACCGATACGATATCATTATTTTGAAATTATATTTTCTCTTAGCGGTGCCTCGTTCATTTTTATAAAAGTTTCACTTTAATAAGTGGTGAATTTAAGTTGCAATATAATAAGCAGCAAATTTTGATTTCTGGATTTAAAGTGAGTGTCGTAAAGTTTTATTTTTCATTAGGAAATCGTACGTGTAATTTTTTTAAGTTTCTTTTCTAAGATTTTATTTGGCCCAATGGAGGAAAAAAAAACATCAAAGACAGTCAATTTGGTTGGAAAAGAAAATTGAAATTTTAGATCGCTTAGGAAAAGGAGAAGGATCTACAGCTATTGGAAAACATTTTAATTTAGGCGAATCTACTGTCAGAGCAATTAAAAAGAATAAAGCTGCAATAAGAAAATCGGTCATTTCTGGTACAAAATTAAGCATCAAATTTGCATCGTACACAAGGAAATTATTAGAAAGAACGGAAAGAGCCATTGCAATTTGGATTGAGGAACAAGTTCAAAGAAGGATTCCTGTAAGTGGTTATTTAATCCAAGAAAAAGCTCTTCAGTTTTATAAGTCAATGAAACAGTCAGAACCATAAACTTCCACTTCCCAAGCTGGAAAAGAATTTTCAGCTAGCAAAGGATGGCTAACCGGGTTCTTAAAAAGAAATGCACTTCATAATATTAAGATAACAGGGGAGAGTGCGACAGCAGATGAAGGAGCAGCAAAAATATTTCCAGAGGAGCTAGCGAAATTTATTGAAGATGGGGACTATTCTGCTGATCAAGTATTTAACGCTGATGAAACAGGACATTATTGGAAAAAATTGCCTAACCGTACTTACATCGCAAAGGATGAAAAAACTGCAAGTGGACATAAAGCAAGTAAAGATCGAGTCACCTTATTACTTTGTAGCAATGCATCAGGAGATCGGATGTTTAAACTTCTCTTAATAAATAAATCTCTTAGGGTAAACGTGCCCTCTCCACGTGCCCTTAAAGGTAAAGATTTAAAACAACTGCCCGTGCATTGGATGGCTATCCCGAAAGCCTGGATGACAACAGCTATTTTTACAGAATGGTTCAATAATTGTTTCGTACCAGAAGTGGAAGCCTATATGAAGAATATATCTCTCGATTTAAAAGTTTTATTAATTGTTGACAATGCAGCAAGTCATCCACAATTAGAACATCGAAATGTTCAACTAGTGTTTCTTCCGCCCAATACAACAAGCCTTATTCAGGCATTAGATCAAGGCATAATTGCAACTTTAAAAAATGTTATATTAAGACAACGTACAAATTCATCTTGAATAAACTAGAAAATGAGCCCATAACAGTGAAAGATGTGTGGAAACAATTTTCTATTTTTGATTGCTTAATTCATGCTGGATCTGCTTCCGCTCAAATAAGACCTAGAATTTTAAATGCTTGTTGGAAAAAAATTAAAAGATTTGGCCAGCATGTGTGACACACAATACAACCACTCAAACATCGACACTATCAGATGAAATAAAAATTTGGCACATGAAATTGGAGGAGATGGTTTTAATACCTTCAGCCACGATGATATAGATGAATTGCTTGTGGATGATGCATTAAGTGAATAATATTATTGATTTAACTTTAGATTTAACTGTAGACGGCGTCGTAGGTCCAGAAGATGATATTGATGAGGAAGAAAAATCATCTTCCCTCACTGGAAAATTCAAGAAGGTCTTCAACTTTGCAGTAAATTAGAAAATCATTTTCTAATTAATGACCCCAATTCTGAACGAGCCTCTAAATTACAACGTGAGCTGCAGAACTGCATGTCTGGATATCGTGAACTATATAAAAAGATAAAAGAATCCATCGCAAAGTTTAATTACTGATTACATTTTTAGAAAAGGAAGATCTACACAGAACGAGAATGAAGTTAGTGAAAATCTGCGGCCTTTACCGCAAATATCTATTGCAGAGACAGTCTCTTCTGATGATTAAGGTGATTTGGAACCACTTCGCAAACGGTGCAAACCATTATCAGATAGCGATAATGATTAAAAATGTAAAATTATGTGTATTACTTTTCCATAAAATAAAATGAATTAAGGTTTGAATACAAGTTGTTTATTTTTAGCTTTTGTATGAATTTCTTTCAGACATTTTCGAAGTAATTTATCATGCAGCCTATTTCTTTTCATTTCTGCAATTTTTTATGCGGTTTTAAGTTAATTTTAACTAGTTGTTTTGGTTTTATGCGATTTTAGAAAACTAAGGAACGTATCCCTACTTTTTCCATTCAAGTAATGTCTTTTTTAATGCGATTTTTTTATATGCGTTTTTCGGTAGAACGTATCTATCGCATAAAACGAGACCTGACTGTATATATATGAAGGGTGTCCAGAAGAGGACTCCCTGATTTCAAAATTAAATATCTCGAAAACAAAGATCGATAGAGGAATGTAGTCAACGGTATGTTTATTGTGAAAGCTGTAAGAATTTTATACAGCAGTTTGAAATAATACTAGTTACAAAAGCTGCAAATAGATGGCGCTGTAATCACCCTACGAAATGCCTAGTAAAGAAGTGATCCGAGTGAGTGTTGGGTTTTATGGCGCAAGAGCCAAAGAATTGATCCGAAGCCCACAGCGATCAGTTCCACTATTGAAGCGTGAAAGGAGGTAAGCGTACCGAAGGAAGAGATTAAAACCATGTACTCCATTTAAGAACGCGTTTTTCTGGTGCTAGAGTACCACAGGTTACAAGCGAGTCCTACGGCGTGAGTGATTGTGATTGATAGTAGGGTATAATGATGCAAGAGCCAATTTTGGCTATGCTGCGCCAAACATTTGTAATGAGACTTAAAATGTTTGATAAAATACGTAAAAATAAGGGCATTACACTTTTAAAAAAAATTGAAATTTCAAATCACTGAAAACCGTTTTCAATGATTTAAAGAAACAAAATTTGGTGGGGAACTCCCCACCAAGTTAGACCATATCTTAAAATAAAAGCATTGAAAAATACAAATGTTAGTTGAAAACAAGGTTAGACAATACATGGTATAAAAAATTATTCTCTATAGTCCCTGTATCGGGATGGAGTTAATGAGCGTAAATATTCTTTACGAAAATTTAAAGGATCTTCGTCAATGGTGAATTTATTCGGAGTATCTTGCTCAAGTTCCTCCTCCTCCACGTCGTAAGTTATCATATTCTCGTCATCAGTTGTTATTTCTGTAGGTGCTGCATTTCTAGATCTATGTGGAACCCTCTTTTTATTTCAATATCTGGTTTCTGTACTTTTGGGCGCTTTCTTCTATTTCTTGACTTTCGTTTTACAAATTGTTGGGCTACAGCTGCTTTAGAATGTTCACTATTGGATGCATTAGTGACAGACTCAGGTAAGTTTTCAGTTGAAACCGAGTTAAGTTTATCAGGAGTTGTATGAGAACGGGTTTCAGTTTCTAAAGGTGAAACTAAAGTATTCAGGTTATTGCCAGGGGAAGTAGTTGTAGTAGTAGTAGGAATGGGTATTTGTAATAAAGACTCACTTTGTATTGTTGGTACTATTCCAGATAGGGAAGGAAGTAGATTTTTTCTTTAGTAGACGAAGATGACGTGAAGGTAGAAACTGAAGACGAGATACTAGACAATGGATTTTTAGAAGATATGGGTGTTAGGCATTGTAAAGGTGGACAGATTATGTTTGTTATATTTGGATCTGTTTGGGTAGTTGTGGATATAGTTGAAGGTCTAGCAGCCTGAGCATACGTTTGGGTTAACTGAGGAACTATTAATCTGCGTGCTTCAAAATAAGATATGTTTTTATTGGTTTAAATTTCTTGAATCTGCTTTTCTAATTTCCATTTTTGGCAAAATTTTGAATCTGAAGGATGAGACTGCGTACAATGAACACATTTTTGCTCTAGAATACAATCCGTGGAAGAATGCCCAACGGAAGCACATCTAGAGCATGTTAATTTGCCGCGGAAGTAAGTTTGGGAGTGACCAAACCTTTGGCATTTGAAACAGCGCAGAGGGTTCGGTATATAAGGACGGATTTTGCAATTCAGATATCCAGCTTTTATTGTGTTTAGTAGCTTTGGACTATTAAATGTTAAAATTAAATGTTTTGAGGGAACAATTGTAGTCTTTTTTTATTGTAATTCTCCTGACCTAAGTGACACCCTGATCAGAGAAACCTTCAAGTCAGGTTCAGAGATAACACCACGACAGGAATTTAGGCTTTTATGCGGATTTACTGTTACAGGGCTATTAAGAAATGATTTCGCAAGAAGAAAGGACTTAGTTTGTAAAGCTGGCGTAGTTTCTATTAGCATATCCCCGAAACGCAATCGTTTGACGGATTTCGGTTCACCACCAATTCCTATTAGAGCCTTTTGTATAGCAAAAGGCGATTTAATTGACATATCATTATTTGGAAGTGAAACAAGAAGAAATCGTGTATTGAAGGAAATCTGTTCAATGTTCATGGGCTGAGTTAAGTGAGTTGGAGAGGGTGGGTTGGGGGTTTTAATAAAGGCGTTTTGAGTTTTTTCTTTTATTTTATTTATTTTTAATTTTTTTTTTAGGAAAGGAGGAGTGAGTCAGTGAATTTTGGGATTATTGGCGCAAGAGCCAATTTTGGCTAAACTGCGCCAAACATTTGTTAAAACGTTAAAAGTTTATAATATATCTGGTAAAAAAAAAAATTTTAAATCTTAAAATTGATGGATATAAAAGTTAATATCAAAGACGTTAAAATACAGATTGGTGGGGAGAATTCCCCACCAAGCTGGACAGGTATTGAAAACAAAATTTATTTTCTGTGTTTCGTTGGAGTTAAAAGTAATTGCCCCTTGTAATAGGTCTTACCATTTTCTTTCACGTAATCGGGATTTGATTCAATTTCATCTTCCACGTCGTAGACAATCATTTCTTCCTCATCCGATGTATACTCATCAGATGCCGGATTTTTAGGTCTATGAGGATTCATTTTTTAATGTCTATTATCGCTTCCTTCATTTTCCTTCCTTTTTTTCTTTTCCTTGATCGTGCTTTTGCTAGTTTCTTGCCATCCTGCACTGTATTAGAATCAGAGGGTGGTTGAATAACGGACTGTGATGAGGATTGTAATTGTAATTGTAATTGTAGGGTTTAATGGCGCAATAGCCAATTTTGGCTAAGCTGCGCCAAACAACTTTTTAAGGGGACACGGTACGATTCAATTGACGAAAATCGGTCAAAAAATCAAAAAAAATTTTTTTTGCCTAAATTATTCCTTATACGTTTCTCTATTATCTCACAAAATTTCAGAGCTCTAAATAAAAAAATTATAGTTATGATAACTAATATGCTCGTCAGAATTTACATTCTGACATCATTCTGCTCTAGCAGACGCACTATTCATTTTCTAGCCAAATTAATTAATTCTAATTTCACAGTTAAGCAGTTTTGAAATAAAGTGAAGAGATTGTAATCCATTCTTAATGTTTGTTTACATTCGTTGAGCTATACTGCATTCTTTATTCTGCTAATTTTTATTTCACATTTTTTGAAATATTTAGTTTCGGTTAACCAAAAAAAAGTCTTTTCAAGACTAATCATTTTATCGTTATTAGTTTTTTTATATGTATAAACGTATTCTAATACAGCATTTTTAATAGTGAAACATGCCTCGTACGAAGAGGAAAAAACAAATCAAGTAAATTGAGTATTCAAAAAGTGATGGTGTACTGAAACAAAAACTGAAAACAATATGGATATTTCAGAGCACAATTCAAATGTTGCTCAACTCTCAAGTGGTGATAGCATTTTAAAAATGAAAGAGTTTCTATGCAAGAAAAAAAGTGTACTAGAACAAGAAAATGTTGCTGATACCTATGATGGACCAAGTTACATAATTGTTGACAAAAATGCCTTGTGTGATATTTTCAAGTATAGTTTTTGTGGTAGCTGCAACCAGTCAACTTTAAAACTTGAATTTGGACATAAATATGGATTTTCTCATCAATTGAAACTGGTGTGCAAAACATGTTCTGAGCAAAAAAAAATGGAATGTTTTACATCTCCAAGACTTGAAAAAAAACAAATACTTCTACACCTTTCGATGTGAATGTTCGTGCTGTTCAAGCATTTCTTGCAATCAGTGGGGGCCATGCATCGGTTGAAAAATTTTTGCATGTTTCTCAATATGCCTTTGATGTCAAGTAAAACTTTTAATGAAATTAAATGTTACATCAACTCAGCATACTCTCTTGCTTCCCAAACTGTGTTGAACTATGTACATAACAGCGTTCAAAATGCGTACAGAAAACTGGATCAAAATGGGTCAAATACTATTACTGATATTGCTGTTTCATTTGATGGGACATGGTTGACCCGAGGACACACATCCCAAATCGGTATTGGGTGTGTAGTTGACACTTTAACAGGATATGTTATTGACTATGAAATTATGAGCAAGTACTGTCCAACATGTATAAGTGCGAAAAATGAATTAGGCGAAACTACAGCTGAATACGATGTTTGGTATTCTGGCCACAAAAATTCCTGCCAGATTAACCACGTTGGGACATCAGGAGCAATGGAAATGAAGGCTGCAGCTAAAATTTGGTCTCGATCAGAAGCATGTGGTTTCCGTTACACAACATTGTTATCTGATGGTGATGCTAAAACTCATAAATTTTTTTGAATAGCCTAAAAATATATGGACCAGACGTTGAGATTTTAAAAGAGGAGTGTATTAATCACGTAAGCAAAAGGTTAGGCACCAGCTTACGCAATCTTGTGAAAGATTGGAGAGCTAAAGGTATCACTTTAGGAGGAAAATCTTATGGCAGTCTAAAAGAAACAACGATAAAAAAACTAACGCAGTACTATCAGAAAGCTATTCTGGAAAATAAAGGAGATATTCAGGGCATGAAAAATCCATATATGCCACGCTTTATCACAGTATCTCGACAGATAAAAAATCCAATGCACATGAAATGCCCTCCTGGCAAAGATTCGTGGTGTTTTTATCGAAGAGCCTTAGCTAAAGGTGAAAACCTGCACCACATAAGTTTAATATTGGAACACCAATAAATCCAGATTATTTGACAAAAAATTGTTCCAATATATCAAAGATTAGCTTCTGATAGTCTTTTGAAAGGATGTGCCAGATGTCTGACTCAGAACAGCAACGAGAGTTTGCATAGCGTGATTTGGAGTAAGTGCTCTAAGGAAACTTCAGCGAAATCACGACGTGTAAATATAGCTGTTTCTGAGGCGGTATCAGAGTATAACTTTGGTACTTTGAAAGCCTTAAAAGAAATACAAAAAGGCAGCTAATTTGGATCTTGGTGAAGAAGCAGTAAAAATTGCTGCCACACGTGATTACAGACGTAAAAAAGAAAGAAATCGTCAAAGTAATCTTGCTTTTCGCATAGCACGTCGAAAAGTAAAACTAGCCAATATGCGAAAAGAAAAATATTCAAAGAAAAAAGAAGGGATTACATATAGTCCTGGGTTTTTTTAAACATAAATGTAAAAAAAAAAATATGAAGATGTTAACTAGAATTATTTTGAAATCATCGTGAAATGGGTTCGTATGTTATTTATCGCAATTTTTTAAAAATGTAAGGTACTGAAAATTTTAAATTTTAAACATATAAAATTATAATTGTCATATAATAACTTTATAAAACTTTTATCATGTGCATGTAGTACATACAGTAATTTTTTAGTAATTTTATTGCACTTATATATATCTTTTTACAGTAAATAAAAACTTTAAATTGATTTATCTCGGAACAAAAAAATCGTTTGTTTTCTTTCATTTAAAATGCTAAGGCTTTTTTTCTATTGCATGAAATGTTTTGAATTTTTTTTTATAGATTGCTATTAATATATATAACAAAAGTTGGTATGTATTTTTGAATCAAAGCAATACTTATTTTTTAAAAATAGTTGAACTTAGAATTTATACGTTTTTAGGGATTTTCATAATAATTCATAAAAAAATTTTTTTAGGAATTTGAATCATGTTATCCCCAAACCCATACCAACTTTTGTTGTACATGGTTTGACAAATATGTAAATCAAATTTCCTGTGTGTACGTCAATATTGTACGAAGAGTAGCGTTTTAAAAAATTAGCTCATAAATTTTTAATTTTTTTTTTTAAAAAATTAAATGGATTGCTTTTTGTGATATTTTTGAGTAAATATTCTGTCCTACGTATTGCATACACATAGGTTACAAGGAAAAAAACTGTAAAAACCATAAAATCAAAGATTTTTTGTTTAAATCAAAACCGCGTCCCCTTAAGCATTAAAAGTATAAAAGTAGTAAAAAATGTTTATGGTTAAAATAAAATATCTTAGTAAAAAATTTTAAAAGCTGTGTTTAATAAATTTTGGTGGGGTTTTCCCCACCAAATCAGTAAAATATTTAGTTTGTAAAAAAAATTTTAAAAGTAAAATGTTATTTTTGCTGTTGTTAACACGGTTCTTTGATCGGGTTTTCAAAGTCATACCGTATATATGTACAATTACGTCCTTGTACTATTTCTTCCTTGTAACTAATATTATACTTTGGAGTTAGCGCAGGTTCATCTTCCACACATCATATACTATCATATCTTCCTCATCCGTCGAGTACTCGGTAGGTGCTGGTTTTCGAGATCTATGAGGAGTCGTCTTAACTTCTATTTTTGGTTTTATAGTGTTAAGATTGGTTTTTAGGAGGACGTTTTTTCCTACGGGGTTTTGAGGTTTGAGTTGTATCCTGGGATATATAGTGGGTATGGTGTTGGATGTAGTGGTGGTCGTTTCAAGAACAGAGCATGCTGTGGATGCGGAAGATGCAGCAGAGATTACAGAATTAGGAGGTTGAGATTTTGAAGGCGATGCAACTGTAACAGAAGATGTGGATGGTACGAGTTCTGCCTGAGTTGATGTAGAAGATTTAATAAATGCAGGGACTGAGGGAGACATATTAGGTTTCGGAATGGTTATTAATGGTTGTAGTAATTTTAAAGGTGGGCAAACTATTTTTGTAATGTTTCATCTGTTTGTGAGGAACTATTAACAGTTATGGATTTGGCAACTTGAGCGTAAGTTTGAGACGGTTGTGGGGTTATAAATTTTCGGGCTTCAATAAAGGATATGTTTCTGTTGGTTTTAATTGTTTGTATCTCTTTTTCTATGTTCCATTTGGGACATAATTTTGAATCAGCGGAATGAGGCTGTGAACAATTGACGCATTTCTGCTCTAGAGTGCAGTCTGAGGAGGCATGTCCAACAGATGCACATCTAGAACACGTCAATTGTCCTCTGCAGACAGTTTGAGAGTGTCCGAACCTCTGGCACTTAAAACAGCGCAGAGGATTCGGTATATATGGGCGTATGTTGCAATTTAAATATCCGGCTTTAATAGTAGTAGTTAATTTCGGACTATTGAAAGTTAAAATAATATGTTTAGTAGGTAAACGTGTTGAGTCTTTTAGTATTGTAATTCTTCTGAGTAACACCCTAGTCAGAAAGTCCGTCGAGTATTTCTCCTTCTGAAGCGTACAAAAGGTCCGGCTCAGATATGACACCCCGACAAGAGTTCAATGATGTGTGAGGAGTAACAGTTAAATTAGAGTCTATAAATGTTTTTGCCAGCAAGATTTTGTTTGGAGGGC